>VWZW01000169.1:492811-576367 GCA_013397115.1 Edolisoma coerulescens
GGGAGGCTCGTTTGAAAGAGATGTCGGGCGACGAGGGCGGAGCTTTGCTGGGGCCGAGCACAGCGGGAGGCGGCTGAACCCCGGCCCTGGCACGGCCGGGATGAGCGAGGCCAGGACCGCATTTGTCCCACAAGTCGTTACCTGATGGAAGCCCCACCAAAGCAAAGGGGAGGACTGGCCAGGCCCCTTATCGAGTCTTTGTCCCTTTTTCAATTAACAGCGCTAACGAAGCTCTTCCCATTAACATCGAGTCTCCAGCAAAGATTAGCTCCACACTGTTAAACAACATTGTATGGTCAGTTATGGCCTGCCCAGGGTCTCGGTCCCACTCCCTACAGTCTTGTTTTCCACCAAAAAGACCCATTCCTCTGCACATCCCACAAGCAGACACAGCACAGCACCATCTTTCTTCCTTTAAAAGTCTCCTAAAGTGGGCAGCTGAACACAGAGACTTACATCTTGTCCTTGATAACATCTAATTCCTCAATTTAGCAGCCGTCAGAAATGTTCTCAGTTAAAGAAATCCTGCTATCGAAGGAACTTCTCCAGGAAAGTAGGAGAAACATCACCAGTTTTCTTCAGGCTCCCTCCTTCCCCAGCACTTCCAGAAAGCATAGGAAAAGGCCTAGGAAGTGCTAGAAGAAAAGAGTGTGAAAGCTGGCTGGAATTTCTGGGAAGCACATCAAACTGTTCAAAAAGCACGCTGGAATTCCTGTCCATAATCTCTACAAATCTCTCTGCAATTCCTAGAAAGAACAGGGATACTCCTGGAAAGCACAAAGAAATCCCCCAAAAGTAATGGAAAACTCCTAGAGTCCACTCTGAATTCCTAGAAAGCTCACTGAGAATCCACAGAAAGCCCATTGAAATTTCTAGAAAGCCCATGGATATTTTATAGAGAGCACCGGGAAATTCCTAGGAAGCAACAGGAAATTTCTATTCTAAGTGTTAGTGTTCTCATTGCTCCCTGGATGTGTGACAATTAGCATTCAAATTAACTTTGGAGTTCCTGCGGACACTGTTAAGTGGTCAGGATGGTGATGATTGAGCTGGCAACTGGGATTTCTGGGTTTGGAAATTTCTATACTAAATACCAAATTTATATGTATATAAACAAACATAGCATTTGTACACACCAAACTTGTAACAACATAAACAGTGGATATACTCTGCATTTAGAGAGAGTATCTCTACACCAGAGGTTTCCTCCTTCTGTTCCCTACACTCTTTCAGAGATCCCACAATAGCAAACCTTAACTGTTAGCGTTGAGGTTTTCCCTGCCTGAGCCCATCAGGCACTTGGCTCATCCCCAGGGGAGGAAGGACTGGCTCCCTTGGCCATTTATAGCCCCCTCACCTCTGCTGTGAGTGCAGCCTTTGGGATCCTTACTCCAGCTGAAGAGATGCCATAAGGCTGTAAACTCCTCCTCCTGTTTGTCACCTGTTCCTCTAACTTTTTAAAGGAGTGAAGGACTCGCCTTAGAGAGTGTGTTGAAGGTTTTGAAGCAGAAGCAGCTGCCCTTCTTTGTAAAGGCAGCTGCACTTTCCCCTGTGATCCCTCTCACCTGCTTTGTTTTGGTGACGATCACTGCCCACGGCCAAAGAAAGGGATTTACAGAGGTTCTCATTTTCAAGCTGATGTGCATTGAGCTGGCTTTCTGCTCTGAGAAGCCAAACAGAACTTATTTTTTTTCTCTTCACATTCTTGCAGAATTTCTCTTCCAGTGAGTGGGCAAGGCTGCTGTGCCTTGTGTCATGCTCCTGGGGTTCTTGGGGAGGGACACTTTTCAGGGAGGTGCTGCCCAAGGAGGGGAACGTCCACCTGCTGGCCAGCACCTAGGCTAAGGTCAGGAAGATGCAAAGCTTGTGCCTCAAACCTGAAAAGCAGGACTTCACTGTCCTGTGTATCCAAAGAAGGATACCCCAGCTCCACAGTTCAGGTTTTCCTTGGGACAGGTGTCTCTGCCAGGGGTTTGAGCATTCCTGGGGCTGGGCCACTGGCTCTGTCACCTGCAGATCCCAGACTGGATCATAACCTGTTGCTTGATTTGAAAAGAGAAGGCTGTTCTCTGTGCCCAAGTGGAAGATTTTGCAGGAAATTTCTTCTTGCAGTAGCCTTTCCAAGTGGTTGCATTAAAAACAAAAGCAAGCAGGGAAGAGAGGAACATTTTTCAAAGCTTAAACATCCTGTTATTTTCTGTGTCAAACTTCAGCTCTTAATTGCCAAAGAAGATTTTAGTTTGGATTTTCAATGAATACTTTGAAGGAGCTTTGAGGCAATAAATAAATAAGAAGTTATTTGAGATTTTAGTTGATGACACATTGTTGGTTGGGTTGGAGCACAAACTGGCTCCTACTGGGACTGGCTCGGGGGCAGAGGGGTTTGCTTGGCCCAGTGTCCTGTGCTGAGGCAGCTGAGATGCTGCTCACATACTGAATTACACAGCAACACTTCCCCAGGGCCCTCTGCACGGAAAACCAAGGCAATGGAATTGCAAAACCTCTCTGCTCTCCCCAGCATCAGGCTGCCATAAAGCTGCTTTGTCTCCATTGAATGGGGCTTGTTTGGCTGCTGCTTAGCCTCAGGTTTCAGCTCTCCTCTGCCTCTTCCCAGGAGGATTCAGTGAGCCCATGTCAAGCTATTTATATCCCACCGCTTTTCAGTAATTTCCTGTCCAAGTCCTGACCAGGAGAGACACACCAGAGACTTTGATTTTGTGTCCTGGCATGCATGAAGGAGGTGCAGGGCAAACTCAGCTCTCCTTGAGATCCAGAAACCTCTTGGCCTGCTGAATGCAGAGCAGAGAGGGAGGAGGGACTGGCTGGTGGGTCCCCAAAAAGCTCCTTTCAGCTCCACTGCAAAAAAAAAGTGAAGGAGGCTCCCAGGCACCTGCAGTCCAGTGCTGAAGGAGCCAGAGCTTTTTTTCTCCCAGCAGGACTTTACAGATGAGGACAGGAGGATCCAGGGCTCAGCCTATTCCCCTACAATGTCAGCCCCCCCGTGTGTCTCAACTGCCCCCCTGGAGGAGACTCCAACCTCTGCAAAACCTTCTTGCTGCTGCCACCACCCTGGTCTGGAAGGAGGGAGTTCTCCAGCACTTTCTCTGTTCCTTCATCTCAACAAAACAGCTGATGGTACCTCTCCAGCAGAGATCACCCCTCAGAGATTCCTTACAGCAAAAGAGCTGACATCCAGGGGGGATGGATTGCTTTTTTGAGGCTGGGGGTGCCTCTGTGGGGAATGACATCAGCTCAGTGCCCCAGGCCGGGCCTTCTAACATGTGCTCACCTAACACATGGGTCATTAAACTCCCAACCAAGGCAAATACCAGTGTGTGAGAGGGCTGGTGTGCAGTAACAGGAAGGCATTCCAGCCAAAAATGGCAGGGGGCTGGGAGAAAGGAAGAGCTAGAGCTGCTCTATTAGAAAAAAAGAATATGGAGAAAATAGTTTGGGAACTGGGTGCACAGAAACAGCAGGACAGAGAGCTTCATCATCAGGAGAAACATCCCCAGTCCCAGCGAGCCTCACTGCCCTCATCACATCAGCACAGCTTTGGTGCTGCCACCTACACAGACCAGTGGCCACTGTCCCATGCCACCAACACAGGCCAATGGTCACCTGCCCAACTACTCAGGGACAAACTGCAAAACCTCCAGGCCTGCAAGAGGAACAAGCAGCAGGTTTCATCTGTGAAGGAGCCCGTGAACTCTGCTGTCCAACGCAGATGTTTCCAGCAAATTCTTTTCAGCTGCTTCTTGTCCATCCCTGAACCCCAGATCTCATGCTTAAGCTAAAAATAAAAAAGACCTCCATGTGAGGTTAAAGTAAACAGAGAATTTGCCTAGCCCTGCAGGAGCTATCTGAGTTCCTCCTCTGGGAGGGCATGGTGGGGAAACAAAAAGTTAATCTATCTTGGGTCTCATTGACACAGAATGGAAAAAAACAATGAAATGGGAGAGCCACCCTAAAACTGAGAACAAAGTGCACCAATATTTCAGGTCCTTCTTCCTTCACTCTGAAGGGGAAAAATTTGCTCCATGCTTCATCCCTTGCAGGTTATCTTGGGAGGAACAATGTCCCCATAATTTCTGCTGACAATTAACCTCGCCTGTGCAGCCATTCTTCCCTGGGTCACCAGAGCAGCTATTTATACCCTTGGCCAGGGATGCTGTTGCCACCAAACCACTGTCCTTCCCCTTGGCCAACCCCGCACCAAGGCAGTGGGCAGACAGCCCCAGAGTGTCCCCCCAAGCACCCTGCCCTGCTCCCCAGGACCTGCTTCACCTGGACCCTTACAGTGTAGACCCTCCTGTGCCCATTTCCTGCTCATGCTCTGCAAACACAAAGAAAAAACCCAGACATACATGTTGCTGAACCAAACCCTGTCAGGCAGCAGGGCCCATCAGACCAAGTGCACAGGGCTGAGATGTCTGGGATTATGGTCTCCTGATCTCTGATAAACTGATCTCCAAAGGGCTTGGGCAGAAGTAGATTCTGCCTTGAGTCATCTCTCTGCCATATGTGGGTAACACTGATTCCCCAGTGGCAGAGACACTGTTGGCTCACCTGAGCACCTGCATGAGTATTTCTTCTGAGCAAAACCCCGAGCTTTAGCTGTGCAACCAATGCGTGGAACTGGCGTGTGGACCTCAAAACAAAACTCCAGACCTGGGCTGCTGCCAGCTGAACATTTGCCCACACAGAACAGGATTTCAGAGGCCAAATCAAGTGCCAGAGGCTGGGACAGCATCTCCTCCCAAGACACAGAGCACGGGCCAGACTAATCCCACAAGTGCTGGAGAAACACATTGAACCACGTCTGCCCAACCAGTTACTTTCACTGAGGGACCAAAGATCCTTGCTTCCACATGAAACCACCCTGGGGAAGATCAGCACCCTTGGGTGAAGGCCTTCAGGCCCATTGGTCCCATCAGAGGTTACAAGCAAACACCACAAGCCTTGCACAGTCCTGAAATGTCCGTGATTACCAACTCTCATCCTGCCACTGCTGCAGGCTCAAGGTGGTCCCAGAGCTGGGCTGAAAACCCAACCCGTCACCAATGCCAAGAGCAGCAAGCAAGGGAAGAGCCTGGGGCAGGCTGGCATCTGGCAGGGGTGAGGGTGGAGGGTGCTGCAGCGGCCAGGATGCAGGAGAAAAATGGCCAACATCATCATCATTATCAGTGGTGCCCACCCTTCGCATTGAAAGGCGAGGAGGAAGAGCTTTGCCTGGCCCTGGAAGGAAGGGGAGAGATAGGGAGGGTGACACTGCTGTGATGGGGAGAGGTGAGAGGATGAAGAGGATGAGGCCACTGAATGCCTGCAGGGGAGGAATAGCAATGCTCGGGGGCTGTAGGGCTGTCAGCCCCCTCCTTGAAGACCCCTTGCCTTGGGAGCTTTACCTCCAACATTTCCATCACCACTTCAGTCCCCAGCATTGTGCCAAGCAGGGGCTTGCACCCAAGTTAAGGAGTGGAAAGGGGAGGCTAAGGAAATGTCCAGGGCCTCCTGAAGGGACTCTGGGATCTGTCAGCAGCATGCTTTAGAAATGATTTAATTCGCACTAGGGTTAATTGAGATGAAACCCATTACTCAGGAGGGACAGAAGCACGCTTCCTGTGACCCTGGCCTCTCCCTCTAGCAAAGACAGGTCCAATTAGCCCCTAGCAGACAATCAGGGTGGGTCCCTCCACAGCATCCCCAGACAGGCCCAGGAGAGCAGCACTTCCTCAGAAATCTGCACTAATGAGTCACTGAAACTAAATGACATTATTCAAAACACTGAGCCAGTCCTGCAGTTATCAGCCTCATCTGCCTGAGAGAAACTGGTCAGACCCCTTATCATGGGGGCAGGATCCCACAGGTTTCCAGAGCCTTCTCAGAGGTTTTCTAGCACCTCTCCAGAAGATTTCTGGACATTTCCTGGCCCCTCCCTTGATGTTTTTCTAGTCTTTTTGGAGATTTCCTGTTGTATCTCCAGAACATTCCTAGACTCTTCCTAGAGGTTTACTGGAACCCTCTTAGGGCTGTATAACCCTCTTCATATGTTGTTTTTGACACTCACAGGTTGGCCATTTCCAACTTTCCCAAGTGGCACCCTGGAAATTGAGCAAACCTCAGCACCTCATTCGAGCACCGCGTGACACCTCAAGTGCTCACAGAGCAGCATCCTCAGCAGCCTGATTAGTAAACTGAATAATTATGTGGAGATTAGAAAAAAAAAATTGCACGTATGGGATCATTCTATAGTCCGGACATATGTTGTAACACAAGCTCTCAAAAGCACCCTGTAGGAGCATTTCTAGTCCTGTCTGGAGTCTTTTGAGCAGTGTCCTGTGAGAAAACAGCCTGAGCTACGCACGTGTCTCATGAGGCACAGACCAGCATCCTCCTGTCCAAGGAGGAAAAAACAGCAGCTGGAGGAGAAAGCCAAAACAGTGGATGCTTTTCTATAAGTGTCCTCAATCCTAAGCCACACTTCCCATGTGCATTTACACAGTGGAGAAAAAGCACAATGAGTGGTAGAGATGGGTAAGTGAGGACAGGCCAATTCCCAGTTCCCTCCTGGTGTCCCCAGCCTGGGACACATGGCCTTTTCCTTCCACAGCCACCAAAATCTCCTCTAAGAATCTGGCTGCCCGTGTGTAACCTTAGCACATGGCCCCAGAATAGCAGCTCAGAAATCAGTTTGGGGCTGAGGTTGTTACATTTGCTTGTACTAAGGGAGCTCTGGGGAAACATCACTGCCAGAGGCAGTGGGGATCTCACAGGCACAAGAGAATCATTTAGCACAAGACTCCTCCGTGGTGCCCCAGGCAGTACCCTGGGCTCGGTGGGAGCTGCTCTGCACATACAGATTTACACAGCTTCACTGAGAACCTGTAGCAAGCATCAGGTACAGTTTGGTTACCCTGAAAAATCTGCTGCAATATGAAAAGTGCGGCCGAAAGTCCTGTGAAAAGCAGCAGAGTGTTCACAGCTTGGCCAAAGCACCAATGCAGGACTTTAGGTCCTTCTGAGCCAGCTGTTCCCAGCATTTCTACTTAGACTCTAGCAATCCTCTAGCAATATCTGGCCTCTAGCAGGTGCTGTACAACCAGAAATGAGGGGTTTTTTCTCCTCCCAGTGTCCTCCCCTCTCCACCGTATTTTACGATACAAGCCATTACGAACAAATTACCTGAAAGACACCACACACCATATTGGTTGGCACTGGCAGAACATGCTGGAGTAAGTGATACAGGTATCCATTCAAAGGGAAGGAATTGCAGCACCAGAAGACTCACCGATGTACATTTGTCCAGCTGCTGTTTCTTGCATCACAATACCAGGTCTTGGACCATGGGATTGGAGCAGTGGTTCCCTTTGTTTCCAGCTTTACTGACAATAACTGTCTGTAGCCTTTTCAGGTTGATTCTTGGCTCCACTTCAGCAGAGAACAGATCTGGATCACGCTGAGAACTGCAAGCTCTGACCAGCAACCTACTGAGACATTTCAACTTGAGGGACTTCTGACTCAAGCCTAGGACTCAAAACTGGCTTTCAGTCCCACATCTCTGCTCAGTATTCCTTAGCTTTGCAGAGAACAAAGGCAGACTATCCCACCGCTATAGTAACATTAACCAAAATAAACCATCTGCTGGAGAAGCTCCCAGGCACTACATGCAAGATTTGTCTTCCATTATTACCGATGCACATGAGATTGTGGGATATTCACGTGGAGCAAACACCCTCCCCACATACACATACAATAAAAACATTCCATTTATGTGCTGTTTCAAACGATGAAGCTTCACCCAGCATTTGCTGGCAGCAGACCAGGGCTGCAGTCCCTGGCTTGCTGCTGACACACCCCCTTTGAAGCGTTACAGCCCAAAAGGTGAAGGGCCAGCTGGATAGTGAACGGTGGAGCACCATTCCTTCCTTCTGACTGCTCCTCATTTCATATCCCTGACTAAAATTTCCCCTTAGCTAATGATGCACATCAGTGAGACAAGTTACATGTCCACGCCATCTAGGCCTGCAATGTAACCTGCTCATATCAGCTATTTTGCTCATATTTGGTGAAAGCAGTGAAAGCACACACACAAAAGAAGAGGGTTTCTGTGAAACAAGGAGAAACATGCCCCCATTTCCTCATCATTAACACCCAGAGTCCTTTTGTCAGCCCCACACCATCACATGAATACCAGGATAAGCAAGGGGGGAGATCACAGAGGTAATCTGGAAGCAGACCTCATCTGTGCAGCTGCTGGCAAGCAGAAACCTGCCCTCTGTGGCACCAGTGCTATGGCTGGGCCAGGCTGCAGCTGTGACCTTGCTCAGCCTCAACAAGCGCGGAGGTGTGCACAGATCCCGATGATTGTACAGAGGAGCAGTCAATCAAGCTCTGCTGGACAAAGATGCACCACTTGAGTCTAGTTTTTAACATCTGGGGGGAGCAAAAGTTGTTAGGCTTCCTCTTTTTTTTAAGCAGCAAGTTTTCTGTCAAGAGTTTTTAATATATTTATTTGAAAACAAGGTTTTGTGAAAGAGTACACTAAATAGCATATATCTGTTCTTCAGCCATAAAACACGGACTATCAGCTTTAGCTCAGCACAGATTGGGGCTGCATGCACTGAACATCAGATCTCAATAAGAAGGTCATCATGTCTGTCTTTCTGATATCAAGCATAGTGTCTTCTTTAGATGACATGACCCTGGAGGAGGGAGAGAGAGAAACCAGAAAGTCAAATATATTTAACTAAGGCTTCTTGTGCCTGGCCCCACACACTCACCCGAGCCTGTCACCGATGCAACATTTATAGTTTTTAGCAAGGAGTTTGTTTTCCTGCCCATCCACCGATTCAAGTGCATAATCTTTGCTTGTGGGAGCCCTGGGACATGCCAGCCCATATCTGGAAGTAAAAGCAACTGGATTTCTGCCTCTCTGAGGAACTTGCACATCCATTCAGGCACTTTAACCAAGGAACCTGAGAACTGCACTATTTATTGCCTCGAAGAGATCTGCTACTATCATTATGTTGGGCTCAGAGAGCATCACAGAGCCCATGACTGGAGTGTCTTTAAATTCTGCTAAGAACTGCTGGGAAGACAAGACTATTCCAGGAAGCAGAGCAGTAGTTCTGTTTTGACAAATCCTGGCACCCTGAGGTCAAGTAGATGACAGCTTTGTTATGTAAACTATTTGCCCCTCTGGGACCAGCTTTCAGGAGCTGACTGGTCCCTGTGAGCCCTGCACTGCTCTCTGCCCAGTCAGGCTCTACTCAGGAGTAGTCAAGCCTGCCAGATTAGAGAGCAGATCCAGTACAACTGGGTCAGGCCTGACCCAGAAGAGTGAATTTGTGCACTTCTCCTAAGCTGCCAAACTCTTAAAATTAGGACAGAACATGTTTCTAAATCTGACACAGAAGCTGTCAAAGAGCTAAACCAAGAGTGCTGGGTGCTGCTAACTTCTTCAATTGGTAAAAAGAGACTTTTCCTTCATTGGAATGAAAAAAGGTGACTCTGCACACTATACTGTACCTCAGGTCTTAATCATCAATGTACTCAAAGGGCTCTGGTGGTTCAGGTTCTTGCTCCTCTTCCTCGATCTTCGGACCGTGAGCTGCCACCGGTTCAACCAGCTCCTCCATATCCTCACTGGTGTCCTTCAGGATGATGATGCCTCCGATGGAAAGCTGCAAGACAAGTGCCATGAGCATATAGAGCTGCTTGCCTCTGCCTCATGATGGAGTGTTTGTGGCCACAGAGTCTATCCTAGGCCATATGAGACTCCTCAGCAGGAATGAGTTTCAGAGAGAAAAGTATCTGACACTCACCTGGATCTCTGCCTGATAAGGGCATGGAACAGGGAGAGTCTATCCAGGCTACTTTTTATATTTCTTCTATCTAGGTCTCAGTTCAATAGAAAGTGACATCTGGATTCACAGCTTCACCCCAGTCCCTTTCTGGGGCTTTCCACATGAAAACTAATTGAACTGTAATTGCTTTATAAGGTTCATTTTTTCAGGTTTGCAATGCTTAGTGAAGCCTCTTTGTGTAGCTGCCTCCCAGGAGATTCTCTGAAACAGAGACTAATCTGATCACCAGCTTCCACAGAGTGAGGAATCCCATTAGCAGAACCTCACAAAAACAAAGGGGAATTAATTACAAAGATCACAACCAAACATCTTGGCAGGCTGAAGCACCTCCGTGAGTCAAACACAAGGCGTAAAGAGGCAGTGCTGTGTCACGCCTGGCTGGGATCGGGGCTTTGGCCACAGCAGGATTTCAGGCTATGAACAGCATTTCGAAGAGGTCTTTTACTCTGGCATTCTCCAAAGCAGAGAAAAGGTCCAGAACGGCTCCATTCCAAGAGGCTCCTTGGTTCACACCCTAATCCCAGCAAAAACTGCACTGTTCTGTTCTCTTCAAAACCTATTTATGGGGCTTTAAGACAGGAAACTGAACCCCCCCACCAAGGACTCGGCTTCTTTTGAAACTGAAGCAAAGAGCTGTGTACATTCACATTTCAGTGAGTGGACACTTACTGGAACACACAGGAGATCTTCCCAATCCAAACAGCAGTTGGGTCACCCCGTTTTAAAGGGTAGAAACTAAAAAGCCCTTCTACAGCTTTGCTAAAGGAGATGTTTCAAAAGGGAACAGCGCACAGAGAATTCCAATGTGCTGATGGAATTCCAGGAAATCCATTTACCAAAAACATCACTATTTTCCTGGATAAAGTATTACCACTGAACACCATTTTCCCATGCATGATCCTGGAAACAGGGTAAGTCAAGGGTGTTATTTCTTGAACAAAAATAAAGGGCAGAAGACTTTGACTCAGGAGATTTACAGTTGAGGAGCCAGCTTACCAGATTTGCAATATATCTGAGAATCTCACCAAGACGTTAGTTGGCCCTTGGGTTTAGTGCTAAAAGACCTTCTTCATTCTCCGTCTGACAATCACATGCTCTCTTTTCTCTATGTTTACAGGAGCTGAAGGCACTTTTCTAAGGCCAGATGTGATTTAATAGGAAATACGTTCAATGAAAAAAACCCTCCATTTAGGTATAAATCCCACTGCAAGATAATAAAGCTCCAGCACAAGTCCTAATGTATTTCACTGCTTTGACAATGAACCTGTACAACTTCTCAGCCTATTTTAAAGATCATGGCTCAGTCTTTATGTTCCCAGCAATGTCATTAACACACAGAGTACGTCTGATTGGTTTTCACGCTGCGCATTTGACATATGTACACGAAGAAACAAAAATAAAGCAGCATTGGCATGGTGAAAAGGTTTGCAGCAACTCTGACTTTCCCCCCACTAGAACTGCATGTGATCATTTGGAGAGAGGGACATTAAAAAAGGAAATATGACAACAGCAAAGCCGCAAATCTCTGCAACACATTCCAGTGCTGCACCAGCTGTGAGTTCTCATGAACACACAGAACTTCTGGGCCCTTACACACAAGCCCAGCACTAGGAATGCTCTGCCAAGCACATGGACTGGGAAGGTGACACTTACTGGCTTGAAAGGCTGGTACCGGCAGCTCTCTGTCACAGTGAGAACTTTGAGCTGAGCAGGCATGACTCTGGCCGGGTTGTCCAAAAGCTGGAAGTTGGGTTCAGGCTCTTTTTTCTTTTCTTTTTCATCCTTCTTTTCATTCTCATCCTGTGGAGGGAGAAGAGAAGATCAACACAATTTTAGCACTAACCTCTAACCTTTCACAGTGCAGCAGGGTAAGGTACAGTCAGGCAGCAATTCCAAAGTGTGGTGAGAAACCATTCTTCTGCTGAGGAACATGCTAATATTTATCTATCAGCTGGCCCAGAAAATGCCAACGTGGATCTAAGTGCTCTCGACAAGGCAATGCCTTACTCTCAGCTGCAGATGAAAGCAAGTTGAGCGAGAGGTGGCAGTGGAACAGTTTAACTTCTGCTTTCCCTTTCTCATACCTTTTCTGTAAACTCACTCACCACTTTTTGTCACAACTGAAGATTCTTTAATATCATTACCGAGCATATGAAAGTTGCCAAAAGTTGCCCTTGTATTCTTGCAGCTATAAAGTTGTCACTGACATTTCACACTACTGGTAGTGACAGCAGCTCACCCAAAGTGACTTGACCTCAGCATCTCCCTAGGGAATTGCAGTGAATCCCTTCCTTACCAATGACTCAGCAGCTAGAGGCGAAAAGCAGAAGGAAAAAAATCAGTATCCTTTACATACTTAAGAAAGTGAATCATGTTTTCTCTCTTGCTCAGGAACATTTGAGTAACAAACAAAAAAACAACACAGAAAAGATGGGAACAACCAAGAGGAAACTGTCGGGAGCACCACTGAATGCATGGCACGTCCTGTAACAGCAGACAGGACTTTCTCTGGCACAGCAGCTGCTCATTGCTGTGCAGATCCCTTGGAAGCTATGGATTACTAGTCATATAACAGCCATAAGAGAAAAACAGGAAAGCAATGATACCTCTAAAACATTAGGACAATGGCAAAACACTCAACTCAAACACAGCAGGTGGCAGCAAGCTCCCTTTTAACTATCCTTGTTTTTCTACTCGATTCAGCTAAGGAAACTTTTCAAAAATCTGGACACACACATGGACACAACATGTGAACCCCATCTAATATATTGCTTCCTCTCAACACCTGCACTTAACTGTAGTTTGTAGCAATTTTAGAAGAAATATACAACTGTTCAGCACATTTTGCTTAGTACATAGAACTGTAAGAATAATTCAAAGAAAAGGCAATGTTTGGTGACAAGGAAACTTGACAGAGGAGAAGGAAACCAAAACCCAGAGGTTATACCTTGCATGCATGAGATGATTCATTTTCTGGGCCAGCTGCATGATGTTCAGTGCCTACAACATGGCCACACCTACCTAGGTCTAGGAATGTTATTTTACACATAGACCTTTGATCTTATGCCACATGTGTGGGGTTTATTAGACTAAAATTTAAATTGAAGAGGCCAAAAGGGAAAGGACCTGGGGGTGCTGGTTGACAGTGGCTGAACATGAGCCAGTGTGTGCTCAGGTGGCCAAGGAAGTCAATGGCATCCTGGCTTGTGTCAGCAATAGTGTGGCCAGCAGGACCAGGGCAGTGACTGTCCCCTGTACTTGGGACTGGTGAGGTCACACCTCAAACTCTGTGTTCAGTTTTGGGCCCCTCACTACAAGACAGACATTGAGGTGCTGGAGCGTGTCCAGAAAACGGCAACAGAACTGGAGCACAAGTCCTGTGAGGAGCAGCTGAGGGAGCTGGAGGGGCTCAGCCTGGAGAAAAGGCGGCTCAACAGGGACCTTATCTCTCCCTACAACACTCTGACAGGAGGGTGGAGATAGGTGGGGGGCATTCTCCCAGGCAACAAGACACAGGACAAGAGGAAATGACCTCAAGTTGTGCCAGGGGAGGTTTAGATTGGATATTAGAAAAAATTCCTTCTCCAAAAAGGTTGTCAAGCACTTGAAGAGGCTGCCCAGGGGAGTGGTGGAGTCACCATCCCTGGAGGTATTTAAAAGATGTGTAGATGTGGCACTCAGGGACATGATTTGGTGGTGACCTTGGCATTGCTGGGATTAAGTTGGACTTAGAGGTCTTTCAAACCTAAAGAATTCTATGGGTCCATAATGCACTTTCAGCTTACAGTTGTTCTTGGAATATTTGCATTTATGAGCAGGGCACAAAAGAAAGGGTCTTTTGTCAGTACTGCAAGAATTTTAGCTGCCATATGTTTTCCAAATTACAGCAACCACCAAAAAATCATTTCTCCATTACTCAGCTTGCTCCAGGATGCCACATTATTCACAGATGAGGATGACAACTTCCAGTGTCAGGTCTATGAGCTGAAAGAAATCATCAGAGGATGAAAGCAATCACCGGAACTACTGAGCAGCATATGGAACCTGTGCTCAAACCTCAGCTGGTTCTGAGCTAGGTGTGGATAAATGTTTGGCATTTTGATAGCTGGGCAAAGCACATAAGAGACTGCTGCCAAATGATGAACATTTCAGAATAGGAGGTTAAGCATGTGCAAAACCAGAAAGTTTAAACTCTTCAGTGCTCTCAAGGTGAATTAGACATGATCAAGCAACTGCTACAACGCTTCTCTTTAAAAGGTCAGAGGTCCCAAGGACATGAAATTACTAAGACTTTTTCTATATTAGTAAGAAAATCACATGGATAAGAGATAAAATTCCTCTGGGTCTAAAAACAGCAAGTAATGAAATAATACTCATAAGGTTCATGCAGGTAAAGGCACATAAACTTGTCAAAACAAGCTTTTGCCTTTAAGGAAGTCAGTTACTTAACAACAGTGAGGAAGATTTATTTCTCAAAAATAACAGATGCACAATTAGTAGCACCTCTTGCTTTTAACAGTGCACACACACAGAGTCAAGGTGCTAACCAGTGTCTGCAGCAATGTGTGTCAGTGCTTTGCTCGTAACACAGGTGGCAATAGCACAGAGGTAAGTGGGAGGCAACTTTCATGAGACACCTTCCACATTTATAAGGGTGGGGAGGAAGAAGACAAGTGTCAATGTGTGCACCCACCACTTCCATCTTTTCCTCTTCCTTCTTCTCTTTCTCCTTTTCCTTTTCCTTCTTCTTGGCTTTTGCAGTGATGGACAGCACAGCAGTGGAAACCTGGATATGGCAAGAGATGAGGCATTCAGTGTGACCCAACATTGTAAAGTGAGCTTCAGCCCCCCAGGCTGGAGTCTTTTGGGAACAAATGGCAGCAGCTTTCTGAGAGGGTTCAGGGAGCAAGAGCATTTGTCACGTTGCTGGTGAGAATAAACGTGGGTTCTTGGCACATTTTAACTTTTGGCCAGGGAAGTTTAAAGAGAAAAGATTTGTCAAATTCACATCCTATTCAAAGGCAAGAAAACAGCTATGAGCAGTGAGCTTTAGCTTTCATCAGGAATTTCTGGATTCCTCAGTGGCTTGGACATCTGTCCTGTCCAGCATTCAATTCTGGTAAAATGTTTTACAGTTTTCACATCATGTCATTCATCAGCATGACATGCCTGAGGTCTCCACTGCTGCAACCACTCCCTAAGGGCTGCTCTGCCTGCTGCTGTGCTCTGCTCAACAGCTTTTACCAACCTGTGCCAGGAGACAAATTGTTTCCACTATTGTCCCACTTGTGACCCCACAGGTCTCATCTCCTTTTCAATACCAAGATGTTGTCAGTGCCCCACTTACCTTTCTGCAATCCATGGAGCTGACAGTTATTATTCTAGCACATGGGCCCACTGCTCCTTCCATATGGAGCTATTTGAGAAGTGTCCCACCTAATATTCTCAACGGTTGCACTGGAGCAGCACTTTGGAGCTCAAGTCACAGGCAAGGACCCTGCTGTGCTGGGTGCTGCACATACAAGTCAGTAAGGCATAGAAAGCAGGTTTTTTATTCACTACTTCTGCTTGACCACTTCAGACAAGAGAGGCTGCAGCAATTCAGTAGCAAAGCATTTGTATGCCACAATCAGCAACAGTCCCAGGCACAGCAGGAAATTTACTTAGAATTCTCTTTCAGAGACTACAGCACCTGCCAATTTTTCCTTTGCTCTTTAGATTCCTTGGTAGTACCACCAAAGTCAATGTTTATACTAGGAGGGAGAAGGGGTTAGTCTTTACACAGAAAGCCAGCTCAAATACCTTTTCTTTCTCCTTTTCCTTTGGTACCTCAAGAGGTGGGGGGTAGGCAAATGTGGACGGCTTACAGTTGGACTTGTACTGGACTTTTGGCATCTAAGACAAAGAGTTTAAAACAATGTTAGAAATTAGAAAAGCAGGGAAAAAAATCTACAGCAGCTTAATTACTTTAGCTTCATTTTCCTTCCAGCAGAGACAAACACAGATCCTCTAAAGAATACAAGCTTCCCCTTCTCCCTCTCCGGAAGCTGAGAAACTGTTATCAGTGGCAGCGGTTCAACTAGAACAATGTTATTTAATTATTCTATAATTTGACTCTGGCAAGCTCTCCTAGCCCTCTCCATACAGTCCATCCTATTCACACCATGCTTTGTTTTCATTGCTTCAAAGCTTTTGTGGTTTTGATGTTGCTGTGTTTGTGTGTATTAACACAAAATTGGTTTAAGGTCTAAGTGAAGATCTGCTCTATCAATGCACGCAAGGGCAAACCAAGCACTGACATTCCCTTCCTGCCAAAGGATTGTACATTTGGGGGTGAGTTACCAGTGTCACATATTCTCTTACTCTTAGCTACTTAAGTAAGGGTAGAAAGCATCTTTTGACAGCCAATCCAAGTTCTTAAACACCCTCCCATGCTGCCACATCCAGAAGCTTTTTTTATGGAACTTCCTAGCTCAGTTCTTCAGCACAGGAGACCCAGCATGGTACACAGCTTACAGGGGCTGTACCACAGCTGATAGCTGGAAGAACAGATGCGTAAGAAAAGTGCAGTACCCACAGCTGCTCAGTTTAATGTTTACTCCCCAAGGAATCCAAACAAATCCTTTTTTCCCACTGCAAGCTTTCCTAGGGGAGAACATCACATAATTTATCTGGGTGGCCGGGGGGCAACACGCTTTTTTCCTAAATAACCCTGACCTTCGAGAGTGATAATGAGGCGGTCTCTGCCCAAATACTCTGAATAGAGTTCCTTTCTTTTTAAGCTACTTTGAAGAAAGGAGGTCCGTGTCTGCTCTCTACATTTTTCTTGTCCCTCTTCCCACCACCAGCTCTGCAATTTAAGCATGTTTTTCAGATTCCTTCTAGTTAGTACCTTTTCTGGCACAAACAAGTTGGAAACACGCAAAGAAAAGCAATAAATCCATGCACACGCCTTGCAGACCACTCAAGGATTCCAAGCAGCTTTTCAGTGTCTCTTCTCTCTTCTTCTTACGTACCTTGAGATCCTTGTTAAGGCCAATGACACAGGTTGGGGTGAACGCCAGCGACAAAAAATGTGACAGGGGGAACCAGAACCAAAACTGGGTGAAGACCAGAACTCCCACCACAGAAGGCATGTGAGTATGTCCTGTCCTCGACTGCAGTGAAATGGTTACGTTATGGCCCCCTGTAAGGAATCATAAAAGTCAGTGAATTCATTCCTGGCTACTCCACAAAGACACCTGAGCAATGCATCTCAAACAGTTGCTGTCAAAGGGTGGCACAGGGCAAGCCAGGCCACAGTGCTGCGAGTTTCCTCCTCTGGAACACACCTCCCTCCTTTATTGTGAGCTCAGCTTACTCATTAAACAGATGTACAGCACAGAACCACACTGCTCTACAGTACCCAAACACGATCAGGGAATACAGCCCTTCTTCCACGCTCATTTTGCCAGGATACAGGTTAGACAAAAGTATAGGCAGTGAGTGGGGAGAGAAAAAGGCAAACCTTTGCCATAAACAGTTTTAAAACACGGCATGTAAGTGATCCTCAAGACAAGGCTCAAGAGGAAAACAGTACATATACAGCAGAACATACAGAAACTTTTCTTTCTGTGACTGCCTCCCTGAACTATCAGTTATACAGAAGAAATATGCCTAGGTTTTTATCCTACACCATCTCAGTAGAAAAAAATGTAAACAGCAGCAACTTCAGAAGTTGTTTCTAGATGTTATCAATCTAAGCTGAATAAGGACAAGCTCCTGCAGTCTTTGCAGCAAAATTACATCTCTGCCAGACAACCAAGTCTTAGATTTGTACTTGCAAAGCAGAGACCAGAACAGCTCCATATGTTGATGTAGTGCAGAAACATCCAGCTAGAAACAAATCTGAAAGACTGGACTTGCAGACAGACTGAGAAAGTGTTAATCTGATCTTCCATCTTCTGATGAACACAGTGAATTGAGTTGAAGAGGGCACCAGGCAAGTCCATTACCGCCGACAAGACCCGGTGCAGGGAGGTTAACTTTGTTAAAATACAAACACTCGGTGCAAAGTCAGGGCACTTTGTAGCTGAAAATCCCAAACTGGAGTAGCTTTTCCCTGCCTTGCACAAACAGCCACCTCAGCAGGGCCAGGCAGCAATGGAGCTGTCTGAGTTTTAAAGACAAACAGAATTCTCTTTTGCTGCCAAAACTAATGAAAGCCCTGACTGAAGCAGTATTGTCATCTTGGGTATCTGTCAGGGTTAGTCCTGGGACAGGCAGTGGAAGGTGGGGCATTTTGATGCCCTCCTGTAGGATGCTCTGCATACATTCTATCTCCGTCCTCTTCCTTTTGTGGTAGCAATAGATCTCCTGCTGTTTGACACAGAAAACTCCTTCCTGCTACTTCTTTGAAGAAGACAAAGACATGGTCTTGTCTTTTTCTACTGCTAGGCCTGCTCTGCTGCTGACAGCTATCTCTTGCCCTTTCACTTGAATTTGTGACAGCACTGTGGAGGGATTGCCTGAGGTCTTGTGCTATCCTTAAACATGGTGAGCACTGCACACTCAAATTTCTGGTCTTTTCCCCCATCTTCACTTTGAAATTTTTTTTTACTGCATCACTATGTAAAGACCAGGCCCTGATTATCTGCAGATATTCTGAATCAAGCAGCTGAGTGAATGTTGCACAAGCAGCTTAAC
Source organism: Edolisoma coerulescens (assembly GCA_013397115.1). Lineage (NCBI taxonomy): Eukaryota > Metazoa > Chordata > Aves > Passeriformes > Campephagidae > Edolisoma > Edolisoma coerulescens. The sequence continues at coordinate 511,363 of VWZW01000169.1, forward strand.
TGGGCATTATCAAACTTTTCCACTTTAATTTTCAGAATTTCAACCTATAATTCAGAATTAGAACCTATAATTATCCAATCTCTGGTACTTCCTGAATGAGCAACAGATTTAATATTCAAAATATGCTGGCATGCTACTTCTTTCTGCTGTTTTATACTCACAAACAGCCCACCCAGGATTTTGCAGGGAGCAGGAAAGGTGGGGAGACATAATACTGCACAATTGTGATTTATCTTCATGATTAAATAGCAGCCCTGACTGCCTGGAAGGGAACACATTCCAGATCTTTGGCTGGATGAATAAAAGCTGTGACATGATGCCTGGAAAAAAAATTTCAAAAAGCACAAAAGAAAAAAATGTAGGGATCCTTGGGTAGTACTGTAAGGTCAATCTTCCAAAACTCACACTGCCACTGGGGCAAGAGGGGTTTGGGGAAAAACCCCCAAACCCTAAGTTAAATTTAATGTCTACTTTTTCCTTATTTTATTAAAGTAAAAATGTAGCTGCTGAAGCTTATCAATTAGGCAATGATCAAGTTCTTCATTTCCACTTCAGTGCTCCCAAGATACCCCACTCCTTCCATTAAACTACCAGCCTAAATGGTTGCCTCATTGTCAGAGCAAAAATCCCACCTCCAGTGCATCATTTCCCAGTCATGCACTGGAAATCTTGCACTTCTAATCAAACCCTGTCATTGGAAGACTTTTCTCCTCCCCCCACAAAAAAAGACTCAACATAAAACTAAATTCAATTGCCCCAACTGTGGCAGATAACACAAAGAAGCTTTTCTTCCTTGTAGTGATAATTAAATTCTATAACTCATTGTTTCAGATAAGCATTTCCAGTTGTATAGGAAAGATAAAAAGAATTTGTTCTTTTAGGAGGCTCTAATGAAAGTGGCAATAGGTTAAGAAAAGGAGTTCACAGCCTTCCCGGAGTCTCTCAGCAAGAAATAAAGAGGTTAAAGTTGGCACAAATTCCCATGAAGTTTATTAAAACTGGACATTTCTGGTTTCCAAGTCACTATACAATACATGAGTGACACAGAAAGCAAATAAGGTTTTAGTTGCATTTCTATGATTTAATCGTAAGGGTCAGAATTCAAAACAGGTCGGTACTGCTGAGAAAAATCCCAGAGCCAGCCAGTCTCTGCCTTCCCAGCAACAGAATATGAGTATGGGAATGACCAAAATTATTCTAATGGTCTCGTGCCAAGAACATTGCTCAGTCTGAGCTCTAGGAGGGGCACCCAGGAGGCAAGAAAGTGGTGCCTGTTACTTTCCTCTCTGAGCAGGCCTGGTCATCTGTGACAGTCACATGCCCACCAGGAAAGCTTTTTAAACCTGCTTCCATGCAGACAGGTGCAGGCAGCACTACATTCTTCTCCCCCACCACACAGCCTGGAGATGCAGAGATTTCACACAGACACTGTACTCACACTGCAGGGTGCTGTGCCTAAGCCAAACCACAGAGAGAAATTCTGGGGCTCCTTTGCTTATGGACTTCAGGACTAATCTTGATCTCAAGAGTACAGGAAAAAACAGCTTGTTTCTGCCTATCACAGAGGATAAGGATGTGCACGGCAAGAGAAGGCCTCAGCACAAGAAACTAGATGGGCGAAATTGTGTTTGGAAACTTGGAAAAGAGGTGCTGTTGACAGACACAGCACCGTACAAGTGTTACCTCAGCAGAAGGAAAAGTTCAAAACATTGTCTGTCCTCTTTGCTTAAAGAAATCTTCCTTAATAGGCCCTGCAACTCAGCCCTTGTGAAATGCTGATGGCTTTAGAGAATCCTATCCCTGACTCAACATTTAGTCATTAACATTCATGAAATGATTTTGCTAGGAAAAGGTAGCAGTAGTCTGTGAAACTAACTGGGTCTTCTGAAAAAACACTGATGCAGTTAACTGTGCTTCCTCCTTTGTGCAACCTCTTTTAATAATCATGAAAGTAGCAAAAACTAGTTGTTAAAGATATATATATATTAACTTATATATGATTTTTAAAACTGGTTATGTAAATTTTTAACAGAAAAAGAAAAATATGAGGACTGGAATACCACACGATTCCCAAATTTCTGGAGCAGGTGATGATTTAGAAAAATAAAGAAGCAACCTATCATGCTATAATAAATCAACATTCAGGGTGACAAAACAGAGAAAAAGTATTGTATTTGTCCAGACTTCTGGACATGAATTCTGTCCCAATGACTGGGCTGAGTCTCTCCTAACAGAAACATGCTGATACAAGCTGAAACTACAAAACGTGGTTTATTTCTTTAATTAGTTAAAATTCCTTGAAATCTGAGATTTCTTGCTACTATGACATGAGAGGCATAAAACCAGCACCTCATCTCCCAAATGAAATTTGCTGTTACAGTGATTGCAACCAAACAAGTTTACGAAATTTTGACAGCTTTAAATGTTTGGGGAATTACCTGCATCCAAAATGCCTTGTGCCAGGATTGCTCCAAACTTAGCCATAACATCATCATGCTTATCATTGATCACTTTGGAATAGAGCTGCCTGAACTGGCTGACCTGGATAAAAATAATAAAAAGGAAAAAAAAAGAGAGAGATTATTAAACTGACTGCATGAGTCAAATATTCCATCTTTATTGGAAGCATCCTCGATTTCTGCATCCTTCGATGACATTTGCATTTTCAGCAGCTTTAGTACTGGTGTTACAAGTCACTGCATTAATAATTAATTACAGAGATTTTCCCCACTTGAAGATATCCATAGACTGATTTAAAAATATTCAGGATGGACGTGCATTTCCAAACCACATTTTGCAAACCTTATAGGACTACCCTGAGAATCTCTGGAGTGTCACTGGAATAAAATACCAATTGATGAGATTGTAGCAAGAAGTACTCTAGGTTCTTAGGTGAGTGACACTGCACTTTAATAAATTTCCTCCATTTCCTATTGCTGAAAACCTCCAACTTACTCCATTATTCCTGTACAATATTTCTGCTGTATTGATAATGCCCCTATGATGCATCATCAGCAAATTTTGCTACTGCACTCCTACCTTTTAACTGAGAACCATTAAAGAAAATATTTAATAAAGTAACAGTTTATGCCATGGTATGTTCACCACAATATCTTAAGTACACAGTAAAGGAACCTGCTAAATCTTTGCTGATGTTATCATCATTCCCTTGAACGGTTTCATCTTTCATTGGTTTACCCAGTACTGAAGAGACAGAACAGTATCACATCCAGCAATATCTAGGGCTTTACCATAAATTAATAACTTATGTCTTTTAATATATGCAATGGAGCAACAATATAGCTCAAGTATCATTTTTATAGCTGAAAAAGCAGACTAGAAAATTCCAGTCTGCAATCCAGTCAAAACCTGGGAAGCTGCATCACACCCACAGCATGTCTGGAAGAGTATTTCTTATGTCTTTTTAAATACCAGATATCCATGTGACATTTTCTTTTCTTCTTTTTTTTCTTTTTTTCTGGTTACATACTAAGCCTTCATTTAACATTCTCAAAAGCAAAGGAGGTATTTTTGAATAGAGCTCTTCCAAGATGTCTTTAACAAACTTCTCCCCACTACTGGTCCACTTTGTTCCTGGTTTTGCAACTCCTCTACGTACATCTGCAGCCACAGAGGAGAGGACAAACTTCTAGCTCAGGGCAGTAGGGCCAGACACTGCCACCAGAGACAGTGAGCAATTCCTAGAACTGCAAATGCAGTTGAAGTTTCCAAGTATAAAACCTTAATACCAGGCAATCCCCAGACACTTCTCACATCCAAAGAGCTTGTGCTCTCCAGGGACACCAGTGACCTTTGCTCAGTGACAAGTGTCTGAAGAAAGGTCCTACGAGGCCAAGCTTCAACATTACTAGGAAGGGGCTTTGGCACAGCCTCTGATGTTCCTGGAGCCTAACTGTACCCAGGAAAGAGGCTGAAACACTGACCAAGACACTCAGGACAGCGCCCAGCAAACTGCTGATCCCCATCCATGCAGGACACTCCGAGCTCCAGAGCTGTGCCAAGGGTGGCCAGCCCAGAGCAGCAGGAGCAGCCTTCAGGCATCACTCCTACCACATGTGGCCTGTCTTGGGGAATCTCAAAGTGCTTTGCAGAAAGCTTTCACACCTGTGAAAAAACATCCATTCATACAACTGAGTCAGTGATGTGAGAACAGTGCTGAGAATAACATTTTGTTAAACTGGGATTCATCAAGGTAAAAAATAAATATTGAAACAGAATGAAGAGCTGTCTGAGGAGATAAATCACACGGCTGGGGTTTCTCAGCAAGGCACGAGACCAGATTCTCCCGTAAAAGCACATCAGAGCCATGAGGTAATCCTGCAGCCAAGGCAATGCTAGCAATGCCTTTCACGTGTGAATTTTTGACCAGAGGCAGTAAGAAGTTGAGACCAGCCAGACCTTTGAGAAATTATTTCCAATATCTGGGGTGGAAACAAAAGACAGAGGCTTTCTCTCCAACCCATGAGCACTATACCCAAGATCTGCAGCACTGCTTGGCAGCCCTGCACACCCAGTGACACTTCAGAGTAAGACCACATGTTTTCTACAAAAGAGTTCTCAATGCAGGGTAACTCATCACACCACTTAAAACACAGGTGTCCTAAATGAACACACGCTCTAGGTGACATCTTTCCTGCCTTCATCTTTCAGCCAGTAAGCTGGTGGTACTATTTGTCACCTCAACTCATACAGCACTGATGGCATCTAACATGATTAAGCCACTTTGTGATAGCAGAAGATACTAATATTCATACAACCAAGTCATGTCCTGCTAAACAGGACTGCAATAAATGACTCTTGTTTCACACCAATGGACAGTCTCACTACCACGAAGCACCAGAGCAACCAGGCACTTTTAAACAGTAGCAAAGTTGAACAAAACAACACTTCTCTGGTAGAGCAGGATGCATTTATTACAACTGGCAGGGGAAAATAGCAGCTACTTCCATTTTTCAGCCTAAGTCCAACAATTTGTGTGCTAATATTAGTTCTCTACTTACCAATTCCTTTTTGCATTAAAATGTTTTTAGTTTTTAGTCCCCCAAAGGAGGTGACTTAAATTTTTTTGCAATTATTAAAACTAAGAAAAAGGAGCAACATAAATTATCAGGGCAGCCACACAGACAATGTGTGGCCGGGAGATACTGCACACATAATGCAGGGTTTATTCTGGATATACAGACCAAACTCTGCTTTTGCTTCACTCCATTTATGCTTTTTCAAGCTCTCATGATTTTTATTTATAAAAGCTTACACTGAGGTTTACATGTTCAGTGTAAATGGTTTGCTTCTTACACCTGACCTCTTGTACACTGGAAAAACACTTTAAGTTTGCATTTGCAGCCTGGAACAGGGCCTCAAAGGCAGCCACATGCAGACCAGTTGAACCAAAGCCTTCAGGTATTACTTAGAACAGACACACTGGGAAACAGAAGCAACGTGTGAAACTATTTCTCTGTTGAGCTGAGCAGCAGAATTCCAGTGCCTCTATTTAGAGCACATCATTCCCTTGACTCTGGTCTCAGCTCCTGGGTTTGGAATATTTATAAAAACAGACAGATGTTACAAAGCTCATTTGGTTGACTGTAATCCAGAATGTACACTGTAATCAAATCTTCAGAGAACTAAACTCTGGGTGGAGTGAGAAGACATTCAGCAGAACTGCTGATGTTCACGCTGGCGTCTGGAGTCTGACGGAGCAGCACCTTGGAACAGAGGGCAGGAACCCCTCACTCAGCAAGGTGAGGTAGGGCTAGAAAGGGAAATCATCCACCTCCCTGCTCACGGTGCACTGCCCCTGTGAGCACCCTTCCCCTAATACACCTTCCTCAGCTCCTACTCACATGTACATTAGTCCAGAGCACATGAACAAAACACCCAGGCCACAAGCCCACCAGGAACCTGCCAGCTTTGGCACCAGGACCCTGTGCAGGGCAGTGAAGTGTCCGAAACACTGACAACTGCAAGGGACCAAGGACAGAAACCTGGCTGCTAAACCTGAGCAGATCAACTGCCACCTCTCCAGGCGATAGGGACAGGTTACAGCAGATGAGCTGAGAGCAGGCGTTCAATGAACAAGCACTGAACAGCTGCAGTAAGAAATAGTCCTTATACCATCTATTAAAAAAATACAAAATATGCAGTGCCATATCAAGAGTGTTTTGTGTTCAGATAAATTCTGCATACCTGTGCATTGTGAGCCATGGATCACTGCCAGCCCTGGAAAATGCACTGAGTAAGTGTGCCCCTTCCAGAGTTTAAAGTCAATGGAAGCAAAATTGTTCCATGAAAGGATGGGAGACTACCCTGCTTAGCCTTAGGGACCAGGCAAACCCAGACCAAAGGATTGAGACCAAAGGTCTCAACACTCAAATGCATAACAGGCCCACATGCTTGTTCAGGCTGTTCCTACGATGCAAATGCTTCACAGGAATAGGAATTTTGACTGGATCAGATCCCAGCTGAAAACATTCCTTGCTGCTGGGGAAAGCCTGCTTTGGAAGCTCTGGCTGCAGTGGTTCGGGAAGGCATTAACCTCATACGGAGCCAATGCTCCATCTCTTTGGAGAAAGTGCTGGGGCACTCACCTCTGACAAAATGGAGCAAGATGTCAACAGCCAGCCATTTCTTAAGCATTTGTTGAAGCAAAACCTGCCAGAGTGTGTCTAGTAAAGCCCTTTTATCTGCTATTATTTTTCCTTCAAACCACAGCAACAAGCACAATCCAAACTACTGTGTAAGTTTATTTCATATGCTATGAAACCCACAAGCTTTTGTTTCTCCCTTGAAATCTTCAAGCACTACAAAAATTCTACAGCATTTGGAAATGCTACCAAGACATTTATTTGGGCAACTTCCAGGAGGAACACTAAAATATAGACAATGACTCATTTCATCTTTCTAACGAAACACACAACCCATTCTGATAATTAGTGCTGGCCAAAATGACATGGCACTGAGTTCAAATGAAGCCAAACACAGAACCTTGGAAACAGTGAGGAAACAACAGAGACTTTGAGATATAAGAATGATACAGCACCATTTCCTACTACAAAGGGCTGTCATTTATCAGGCTGTTTACCACTTCTCCCTCCACCAGTCAATATTAATGCACATAAAGCCCAGGAGATTGTCAAGAACAAGATTTTATAAACAGGAAATATTAATTACAGGAAATATTGGCAGGTGATGTGGACAATGCTTCTGCCAAATGCAAGCTCTTAAGAACAAGAGCAATAATGAAATCTAATAAAACAGGTTTTAAACTGTTTGTGTGTTCTATTTATCTTCTTCAAAAGATGAAGTTTTTCTGCATACACTTGCCCTCTTGAAGGAGTGTGCAGAAGCATCTCACAGTATCAGGCTTTCATAAAGAAAAGGTGCTACTAGAATATTGCAAAAGTCATTCCTGCACCCTAGCAAGACCTAGCATTTCATCTAAATAGGGGAAAAAAGCCCCAACAGCAATCTGGCCCTAGTTTCTTCACATCTTAAAGACAATAGGCCAATATGACTGAAGGAGGGTGGAAAAAAAGGCATGACCTTGTTTATTATTTTCTCATTTTGCCAAGATGACTATCCTAACACAAAACCAGGAATTGAATTTACTTTTTCAAGTAGTTTGACATGTAGGTTGTCTCCAAAACTGCTGACTTAATTGCCCCGCAGGTCGCAAACACTTAATGAAGTTGTCATTGATTTCTGTTGTGATCACCTCATCATATCTGTAATTTAGGATTCCATTTCACAAAATAAACTTGTTAATATTTTATATCCAGCACTAATACAGTTCTTAAATGTATCAACAGAGATCAGGAAAAATCTTGTTGGCTGCACATGGAGGAATAGTTTCAACTCCAAAGAGACCAAACCACCTTTACTCAACACCTGCTACCCCTTTATGGACCTTAAGCAACTTGCAAGTTCAAGGAGCGTTCATGTAATTACAATTCTTTATTTCATAATTCTTTATTTAAACTTTTTATTTAAATTTAAACTCTTTGAATTATTCATTTAAACAAAGATTGAGCACAACAACGAGGAGGACGAACACAAAGGGAAGATCACAGTGAAGTTATTTCAAAGGCATACATCTACTCTTTTCTCACAATAAAAATGGCTTTTTTTAAACCAAAATACTTTGATTCTTAAATCTCTGTTTATTCCTGGCATTTCAGCATTGCAATGCTCAGCTCTCAAAACTCTGACGGCATTTAATTCCCGAAAAAATCCTAAACTATTTAAGGAAGATTGTTTGCTACCGTCTTTACCCCAAATGATCAGCAGAGAATTGAAAGCATTTCTAACCCAAAGCTCACAGATAAGAAGTTTACTAAAAAAAAACAAAACTAAAATCCCAGAACAGACAAAACTGAGCAGCAATGACAGGAAGCTGGCCAGGCTCTATGACCCACTCTTAATTAAAATCACCATCTCTCACATGCAAAGGATTTAGAAGCAGTGAGATGATGGTATATGTGATTTAGCTTCTTTTGTAACCCATCAAGACCATATAGCTTGTGGGATACAAAAATCATCACACTCCTCTTCCTAGCTGCTTATTCAGCAATGCAAACACCCACATCCATCAAGTTAGACCCCTCTGGCACACAGTGTCCAGTGTGTCACTCAGGAATCTAATCAGATCAAAATATGTCCCTGCAATCCAAAAATGGCTTCTTTTCTGAACTCCACCCTTTCACATCAGAGTTAAGTAATTTTTTTCAGACTGGCAGAGAGCTCCAAAAAAAGTTTCCCATGGATAACAAATAACTTAATTGGCAGCATATCCCTCAAAATATTCCTTTTATTTTTGAGCAAGAAACTATAATGGTTATAACTAACTTTTGGGGTATTTATAACAAGTAAAATTTGTATATTCTGTGGGGCATTTATAACAAGTAAAATTTGTATATTCTGTGTTTAGTTCCTGAATTGGCAGAATATTTCAGGTATTATTTATTATTTTGTAATCTGGAAATTTGGGGGTTGTTTCTGTTTGTTTTTTAATATCTGTAGTGCTTCTATGACTAGACAATGAATTGCCTTCTGTACCTATATCAGGTAAGAATTTGACATCAAGCTGTTTCAGTTTCTGGCCCCATTTTTAAACAAGCCACTGACCCCCACACTACGCATCTCATCCTGTATTTGCTGGCTAACTATTTTAACCACCCTTTTATCAAGCAGAGGTATCACAAATAACTTGGAAGTCAAAGTTTCCAGGCCTCACTGAGGAAAGAGATCAGCCTTACTGCACACCTCAAATAATCTGTTTTCACTAGCTATTTTCCTACCCACATTTTTCTTTAGGACAAATAGAGTCTTTCACCTATCATCTCAAAAAGCCAGAAACTCCAACAGGCAGACTCAGCAAGTGAACCACATTTTAAGATGCCTGACTGATTCAGAGCAGACTGCAATGCCCGTCCCAAGAGGATTAGGGTGCTTTGAAAACTAAAATGAATGGATTCTCATAATGTTCTTTCATATATAAAAGTATCATCCTTAATTCTTTCAGGTGGGAAACTGAGGCACAGGAGAGCTATACAATTTGTACAGTATTAGAGTGACACAGAATGATTAAACCTGATCTCCTATACTGAGGCCTGGCATTCCAATCACCTGACCAAGGAACAAACAATAAAAACAACAATTAATTTCTTTCCACAGAGAGATAATTCAACTTCACATTACAGAAACTTTGTATTTTGGAAGATAAGGCGATCCAACAGAAGTCTAGTGTTCTCCACTGGCTAATTCAAGTGAACTACTATTCTTGGCTTATTCACTTGAACTACAATTCTGATAATATAAACAACATTCCCAGATTCTGCTCAGTGAAAACTAACATTTTTCTTTCTTTCTTTTTTTTTTTTTTTAATAATTCAGAGGAACAAACTGTCTGCCAGCAAATTTTCATGTTCCATGACTTGGAAATACCCAAACACCTGTATTTGTATGTTTCCTTCTCTGACTTTCCCAAGTAAAATTTTCCACTGGACACAGAGGGTTTTTTCCTTCTTCTCATCCAAATGCAGTAAAAAGTGGCTGGTTTTATCACAGTTCAATTTCTAAAATGACATCAATAAAAGCAACCCATACACAACAGATGAGTAGCAAAGTACTAGCTACTGCTCTGCCTCAGCATTCACCAGAGCAGGTGAAATGTGGAACCTCAGAGCTTCTCCTGACGTGGACTTTTAGTCTGTACAAATGTTTGCATATCATCACCTGTCACACATTCACAGGGAACCTCCTTTTAAAAGCTAAACACAGCACACGCAACCCTTTTCGCCTTATGAGCAGAAATAATCCATTAAAAATGGAGTATTTGCTACAAACCCACTAAGCCAGTTCTGACAGTTCTGAAGTTGTTTCACCTGAAAAATTTACGACTAACTACAAAGGAAACTGTTCTAACAGGACCTCTCTGCATGGTGACCACATCCAAAACTAAGCTTACTTTCATCAAAACCAATGTCTTCACAGTCACTTTCCTATCATTACAAGATGCTTTGAGAGCTTTTAAGGAAGAGCATTTATTCTTGTAGTGCCCAGGGTTAGAATGCTGCCATCCATCAGGCATGTTCCCATCACTGAGAGCACATGCTCTGATCCAAGCAGGAGCTTCCCACTGCACATTCAGCTCTGGCTCTTTACAAGACATGTGCAGTCTCTTGCCAATGCTTACATGCAGTGCCAAGCACTAAAGATTTGGCATCCAAGACAGTTTTCCCACCTAACAGTCTGGTATGTGAGGTGTGACACACTACCTTTGGGCAGGTGATCTCAGTCTGCTGGATCATGATAAGGGCAGATGCAATGAGAGCTCCTTGACGCACGTAGTTCACGGGATCATTTGTCATTGGCTCAAGCAAATTGATTGCTTCCTAAGAGAAATGAAGAAGTACAAAGTCACAGAGTTAATACTACAATTGTTAGTATGCCAGGTTTCAATTCTCCAATGGAAGGTTATCAGATTGATGCTATCAGATATACTTTTTAAAATGTTTCTGTTCTCGACAAATGAAGCAGAAATCAGTATTTCTGTAGATTTTAATCTAAAAATTGGGAAGAAAAAGAAAATAAACACTAAAACCAAGTGATGGATGGATGGAACAAGATCTACCTGCAGAAAGAGGGCAACAGCTAAACAACAGGTATAAGCAACAGATGCGTTCATCACATTAGATTCCAAAATCTTGGCCTTATACTTTATTGTTAGAACCTGTAGCATTTAGCATCATTTAGGTAATCTCTTGTTCAGAGTGCTCTCCTCTCCATACTTAAACTGAGGACATGAGCAAATGCAGTTGAGTGCAAGAGACTCCCAGTTCAGACCCCTCTCGGTGTTACTTCCATCAGGGTGAGGCTTTTAAAAACAAGTTCATTTTATACAGAATGTTATTTCAAAGAACCACTTCTAAAACAACATCATGCCTTTGCTAAGACTGCTTTTGCCATCTGAGCTATGTTGGAGGCTGTGCTTCTTCACCTGAAGGTGACTCATTCACTCTCTGGCAAGCATTCAGTACCATGGATGAAACACCCACTGACAAAAAGCTGAACTTTTTGATCTCCAAAATTGAATATATTTGGGCCTTCAAAACCTACTAATAGAAGCTCTGGAAGACATGTCTCTGTGTAATCAGATGGTTTAGGTCATCACACAATGTATCTGGAAATAAAACAAGACTCATTTTTGCGACTAAAAGCATTTCCACTTAAATTAACTTGTCAGATGCAGCAGATTAAAAATAACTAACTCCTTGATTCCACCTTCCACTTGAGAATAAAGCGACCTGGATAAAAATAGGACTCTCAGATTTGCTTTCAGATCTCCATGCTTTAGCTACTAAAGATGGCAGGCAGTGCACGTCAGCATTCTGTGCTTTTGGCAGCACAAGTGACAGGCGGGAGCGCTCACGCAAGAGCCACAGACAAAGTGTTTAATACAGGAAGAGATGAGACAGATAAGCAAGAGATTTATCGTAGACTCAGAAGCATGACATATTACTTCGTCTGTGCACCTGTTCTGAAACTGCAATTCTGTACCACTACAGATTATTATACACATGTGGGAGAAGCAGAGGGAGCTTATTCCCATGTTTACCTGCTGCTTGTTCCAGTGAGTGCTCACTTCCCACAGCAGAAGTGGGAATCCTTCTACTATAAAAGGTCTGTTACCCTGCATGAGAATTAACCTTGACTGATACTTATAAAGTGAGAATAAAATTTACTGGTTGTTAATTACACTCCTGAAACTACAATAAATTTAATTAAATTTCATTGCACTTGGCTTTACTACACGGATCTTCCATGAATCATGTAGCACAGGAAGGATGAAAAGAGCTAGAAGTTAAGGAAAACACCTGCTGTTTTTCTGTCACTAGCACTCCAAGGGCAAAGGAGTATTGATTTTGGAGTACTGAACATACATTTAAAGGTCAGTGGCAACTTGACAGTAAGAAAACTCTAAGAAAAGTTTTGAAGACAAAATTCCAAGAATGTGGCAATAATGTATAAAAACATTATTCTATTTTATCTATTCTGTACAAGCAGGAAAAGAAACTCTATGCCCAGAACAGTTAAAGAATTTAAAGTGCTGTACTCCAGCTGGCCAGCACTGTACATGTGTGAGAAATCCATCTGCATGTGTGATGTTTGCACACAAATGTCTCTGTGGCAGGAGGGAGCAGGAACACTCTTGGCCACAGATGCTTCTGGCCCTCACCTTGTTTCCAGTGCCTGCACAGCAGATCCCCAAAGCCATGGCAGCCCCATAACGCACGTGGGGATTGTAGCTCTCTGACAGCAAAGAAACCACGCTTGGACACTGCTCTGGAGTCCTAGAGAAAGGCAAAAAAAGAATGTTGTTTATTATTATTGTTCTTGAAAATATCGTATCGTGCTTCAAATTGTGGAGACTTCACTCTGTTCATTCCTGGAAATCTCAAATTGTTCTTACACACTGTATGTTTTTGCATTTCTCAAAACTTAACCAGATGGGAGGAACAAATGGGCTAAGAGAACAGGGATGTGCACAAATTAATAAACTTCCCTATCATTGCAGATAACCACACACAGTTCCCACTACTGAAGTCTTCCTTTTTAGTGCTTATTTTCTGCCTTTAAAAGATCACCCAGCAGAATGATAAACCTATTGAGGCTGAGGTCTTTATATCTGGAAATCATGCTTTTTTGACAGGCTTTCCACTAGCAGAGGTTTACCCTCCACAAGACACAGAGTACTAAATTTCCCATCAGCAGACACAAAACCCACCTCCAGTATTCAATCAACCTTCAAGGTTGGTGGGTCCCAAACTCCCTTTTGCAATCACGGCTTCTGCCAACTCCTCCCTCCCATCTACTGCTGTAAATCACAGCAAGAGAGGAAATGCTGACACAACACACACTTCCAATCAGTTTATGAGCAATGTCTACTGCTGCCTCCTTACAGTGTCATGCTGTGACTGTTGCTGCCTTTTAAGAGATCTGAGATGGATGTATATGCTCCATGCCTTGCCAGCTGGGAACCAGTGTCCTGCTGGTCATTACAGCAACAAAACTTCCAGCCCAGTGCTGGAAGATGAAAGAGAGCCTTAATTTCCTACAACCAGAAGCACATGTTGCTAATGCAAACAGCTTTGTAAATATTGAGTATTTCTGAAGTAGGACAGAACTCACAGGTGTTGATATATTAATTTCCCTCCTGTCTTCATGGTCATATTTATCCCTCCTTTAATTTTGATGCCACACAAACCACTTCATAATATCAAACTGCCAATTTCAACATATGCAGTCTCATGATACCATGAACACAAGAGCGATGCAGGAATGCAGTTGGTAAGTACATGCTCATGAAGAAGAAAGATTAAAACTATAAATTGTAAGTGATTTCATTATATCTGTTTATAGAGTGAACATCATCTGGCTCTTCATGCCATCTCACTGTGTCTTGCAGCCCAGACAAGCATTTTAATTGTCACATTCACAATCCTAGAAGCAGTCTTGCAAGCCATTTACTTCTACTATAAACTGATTTCAGACTAAAATGTATTCAGGAAGAAGCCAAAAGCACATTAGTTTTAGCTTCCTTTCTTACATTTGCTACACTGAAAGACAGAAGTTGGAGGGTGGCAGCAGTACCTGTTTGTACACAGGAATTACAGCATCATGCAGGATCATTGTCTGTCAAGGCACTCAACAACTCAAGAGAGAGAAAAAACACTATAGAGTATACTCCAGCATGGGTTTTATTTAAATGAATATACGAATCACAGAAAACAGTAATAAAAAAGACTTTAGCAATAATCTAGTTCATTCTCTTCTTTCATTGTGACAGGGCACAGAAGACATGTTCATATAATGACACACTCATACTTCAGTTATACTCTATACACATAATCAGTTAATTTCTACTCTAGCTATTCCCGTTTCAACACTCTCCCACGGTCTCCTCTGATAACTAGTCCTGAACTCTTCTTTGCATTCCTCTCTCCTACTCCATCTGATCACAGCCAGGCAGCACCACCACACAGCCTCCAGTCCTCCTCCAGAACTGCTGAAGGGACCCAAAGGCACCGAGGCTTCAGAGGCTACTCAACACCCCAGCAGTAATGGCAGCAAGCACCCAAATCCCCCCTCTTACCTCTTCCATCCGAGTCTTCCCAAAGCATCCACATGGGGAAAGAATCCCATCTACCAACATCACCTTACAACCTCCCCCAGCATTCAACAGCAGCAAAAGAAAAAGACAAGAGACAAGGAAACACAAAGCTGCTGGGAACTGCTGCCTCTAAGATGCAGCCATGATGACAAACGTTAAGAAAGGGAGACAAGCTGGGCAACAGAACAATTCTGTTGTGCACTGTGAGTGAATACGACAAACTAAAAGACACATTTAAAACTACCTATCAGTCTCTTGCTCAAATAACAGCTTCGATGCTGACAATGTTTTTTTAAAAATGAACTGATGTGGAGACCAGGAGACACAAATCCTATAATAAATGAGCCCAAGCATTCAGTTGCACAGAAGACTTCAGCTCTTGCACAAAGACCCTTAACACCTTTGTGTTTGCTTTACTTCAGGTAATGTTAAACAGGCAGATTGTGAGCCAAAGAAGAGAAAAACACTTTCTGGCAAAGATGTGATTATGCACTCTGAAGCATTAATCATTAAATTCCTGTTCAGAATGCTTGGATTTTATAGAATCATTAACTTGGACACATATTTGTGTCTGCAGGCTCAGAAGTTCTAACACAGTTTTTATTATAAAATCAGGATTAATGTACACTAATTGATTTTTGAGTTCTTGGCCAGATTTAAATTATTTGTGTCCATTATTTGAAATACTTTTATCTCAAATCTACCCATAAAATGGTCAAACATTTTGACAGGAGGCCTTCCGTAAATCCACTTTGGGAGTTGAAGCAACTTAATGGGTCCCACTACTTTCCTCAGTAATGCAGTTTTCTCAAACCCTTAATCTTCAAAAAGTGTCTTCTCACGTAACAGAGATCTAGAAGGCAGATCAACAAGTGGGAAAGAGTCTTGCTGAAGTGTGTACCAGAGGAACAGGACCTCAGTGCACAAGAGCACTGTTGGCATCAATGCTGAAGCAGTGATATTTGCTTACTCCTTTATTGCTGAGATGTTTTACAAAGTCCTACACAGTGTTGCCAAAGGTCAGTATAAACTCAAACCCACACTCCATAAAATTTATAAAGCCCAAAACAATTCTGTCAAGTGATCAAAAGAAAAGTTAAAAAGCCCTCATAAGCAGTCACAGGCTGCAATTGTGCTCCCATGGCATTACTTCCATCTGGTAATCCAGTTGGGGAATATGTTTAAAACACGAGCATGTTCTCCTTCCCCTGGCCCTTCACTGAGAGCACAGCCCCTTGAGCTGCTGACTTGACATTCAGCACAGCCCAGAGGGACAGTCCTCCTGCTGATGGAGGAAGTTTCCACTTCACTGGTACCAAGCCTCACACAAGGGGCCCAAACAAAGTCCACCCCTCTGGCTCCCTCCTGGAGACCCCCACCACTCTGTTGACTGCTGATAGCTGAATCAATGTGGTTACTCTCCATCTCTGGTGGGAGATGGAGAGAAATAATGAAGACTGTGAGAAATCACTCTTGAGAGATTAAAAACAGAACTAAAAAAGAGAAATGGTTTGTCACAACTCACACTCAGCAACCAGCTACTCCTACTCAGTCCTAATACAGATTCTGCCATTACTGCAAATTAAACACAGAAAATAACATCACATGAAATACCAGAATAACATTTGGAGATTCAGTGGGCAGAAGTTTTATCTCCAGACACAAATTTTTCCTCCCCTCTTTAAAGTCACGGTAAAAATTCTAAGCCTGGAATAGATCTAATATATTTTGAGGACAGAAGCAATGTACCATAGTCCTCTAGCATGACCTTCCCATAACACAGTCCAGTAATTTCATCTTAAAATTCCTACATTAAAGCCTAAGGCATGTCTCTAAAGTGGGCTGTGTATCTTAGAAAGATAGGCAATGTCCATTTTTGAAAACCAAATTATCTTTAATGCACTAGTTCCTTCCTTTTTTCCTAACACTGGTTTTACTCAAGCAGTTCGCTTTTGCAATTACACTTTACTACAACAGCAAAATGATGACAAAAAAATGGCCCAATTATTTCCTTCATTTTCATCGGAAAATTGCTCAGCTGCTCCTACATAAGCCATGAAACCACAGACGTCAGTGCACCCAGACCTGTACACAAAAAACCCCAGCATCCCAACTAGCTTCAACTTTGTTCTGTTACCAGGAAACTAAATGAATAAAGAAGCCAAAAATCTCTAAAAGTTTCTTCCATGGAAGTTCAACAGTGGAGTCTGCTACAGCTTTGTTTCCACCCTACATCAGGATAAGTTTTGCTGTTGTGATAAATGGGTTGCAGATGAAGGACTTCCTCCAAGATCCAGTTTGGTTTGTTTCAGAAGTCAAACAAAATCATAAAGAAAAATAAAGATGCACCAAGACGGCAATAAGAGATTCTCAGCAAAACATAATAGCTGGCATTTTATTAGTTTTACTCACCAACTGGTTGCTCTTGAAACCTCCACAAGAAACAAACACCCAGCGCTACGGATTTTGAATCTTCCCAGAAACCAGAACCAGGGAAAACACAGAGGAGCTGCCTGACTCCTGCCCAATTGCCTCAGCCTCAACTCTGAACTCCTTCCTGGGGCTGGTCATTTCTTGCATATAATTAAATACACGTGACATATATATATATGTCATATTCTCTCCATAAAAGCTGATATGTAGCTTGTAAGTAGCTTAGAATTTCTGAGAAACCAAAGATAATTTTGAATTCTTCATTACTTCCAAAGAGAGAGCGGAAAGAAAATTTTTCTTAAGCCTCCAGTGCGAAAATTAACAGAATGAAAACCAGGATGTTGATTGTTAACACAGACTAATATGAAAAAAACCACCCAGGTCAGCTGGACACAGAAGGTGGTCAGATTCCCTTTCTATCCATGGTGTTGACCTAAACTAGCTTTTTTCTGAAATTCATTACAATTGCAACACCTGCAGATACCGTAGTTCTTAGCAGGCTTTGCCTGCAAGAGCCTTGTTGGGCTACTGAAAGTTGAGGATCGCAGTTAGGTACATTGGCTCTTAACAATCCACTGTCATCTTTTTTCCCCAAGAGGCATGCAACAAGATAAACTAAAAACTCAGACTGCCATATTTTGGAGCACATTCCACTTCAAGTGTCTTAGATCACAGACCAGCTAAAACTACATCCTTTGAGCAGTTTATCTCCAATCCTGTAAGTTGCACATCTTCAAGGTTAATGCATTACTGACATTTTTCTTTGTATTTCAGCAATTTTTAAACATGAAACCCCACATAAATATATATATATACATATAAAAATAAATATATGGTAGCATCAGTAAGTAAATATACAGAATACTGAAAAAAACCCATCACACTGGTCTCATGATTGAGACTAAAAATGGAAGCATCTGAAGCATCACTAACATGCACTTATTTTTTTAGTCTAAATATTTAAGGACTATACAACTCATTGAAAAATTAAATGTCAGAGAATTGAAGAACAATGTCAAATATATCTTCTAAATTCCTCATTAAGTGTCCCCAGTCATATTTTAAAATATTCTAAATATTTACAACTTTTTTAAACTATTCGTCATGAATTAATCATTTTATACAGAACTACTTCCAGAAGTTGTTTTAGTAGTGTAGTGGCAATTAAAAAAGAAAAGCTTAACAGAAGATTCATTTCATCCATGAATGAGTTAACAAAAGAGAAATGCAGATATTAACTGCACAATTTGCAGTCATTTCTGGAGGAGGGGGTGTGTAGCAGAAAGGGGAATATATAGAAAACAGAAAACCTGCAGAGGAAAATGCAACAAACCGATACATTCAGTGTAGACTAAACATCCCGTCTCTCTCTCTGGACGAAAATGACCCCAGCTATTCCCAAACCAAGAATTTCCTGCAACTATCTCATGTACAGCACAGCAAGTGAACTTGAGGGATATGTTCTGACTGAGTAGCACTCACCAGAGACAGCTCAGATCTGATGGAGACATGGCTCTATAAAATAGCACTGGCAATTTGAAAACAGAAGTAACAGCAAGGGATGGGAAATAAAAATAATATCTATGTATGGTTCAAATATTCTGTTTACAGTGGACCAGGAGTGGGGTCTAGCAAGATTTAAGGTTTACCATCATTAACACAGGAGAAGAGCTGGATGTGGGGGCAGGACAGTGGCCAGCACAAACAGCCTGGCCACAAGATACAGTGAAGAACCTGCTGCAGATCTGTAAGAGATACAGAGGAGGATGTTTCTCAAATGATTCAAACCTGGTAAAGTTCAGAAAACAACACAAAGGGCAGATAGGTTTTTCATCTCTCTGAAATTAAACAATGCACCAAAGAGGTAAAACTACTTGCAAGCCAACATACCACTAAACTTGTATCATCTTCTGCAAGTTCCTAAGATAACTGGTTTTATCTATATTTTTAAAATAATTTTCTTTTCAATTAAATATAAATGTATTCATTAGCTTTCATCAGAACAATCTGCAGAAAAAACTTCAAGTACAGCTAGATTAATGCCAGGACATCCTTCAAGATTTATAAAATATAAACCAGAAGTTGATTAGACATAGTGGAGCTTAAGAAAAACTGAATCCAAATGCTCATTAAATAAGCAAATAAGGTATTGTCCTGTCTCAATTTCCACTTTTGATATGTTTTCATGTGCTCTGCTCTCTCAGTACTATCAGGGGTGACAATAGGGAGGTGGCCAGATAAGAAAACAGTATTTCCATAGCTGGATTAGGCTTTATTTTTGTAATATATACTTTTCTGATGAATAAAGATATCAACACTCGATTGTAAAGGAATACAGCATGGAATCTTATTGAAGGTTTCCTTTAAACAGGAAAAATAAGAAACAAGTGAAAACTACTGAAAATTCTATTGTATGATCTGAATCCACTTCGAGTATTTCTGTTAATTTCTGGCAGCAGCCTTCTCTCTTTGGCCCCATATTACCTGCATTCTAGAGATATGATTTTTTCTTTTTTAAAGAAATATAAATCGATGCACAGTTCAGTGAGGACCTGATTTCCAGCTCAAGGCTAGTGAGCAGTGGCAATTCATGGAATATAATGGCTGGTGTCATACAGAGGGTCAGACCATGATCTCATGGTTTCTTCTGGCCTTTACTCAAGGACTTATTACACAATTTTGCAGCTAATGTCCTTGGAAGTGAACTCTATTTCCATTTTAATGCAGAACTATAAGATGACACTGAGGCTATACACACATCTGACTGAAAGTTGGAAGGTAACAAAAGAGAACATTCAGGATAATAAAAAGCAGCTGCAGAAGGAAAGTTTTAAAGTAACAGTGCACACACTTAAAATAAGCGTGCTAGACTTTTATAAAGTTAGGCAAGAAAAAACCTGGAGTGTTTACAGGGCTGCAGAACTTTTTAGGGTTAACTGTGCTTCCATCCAGAAAGCAAGTGAGCAAGAGAGCCCAGAGAGCGAGCAGCAGACAGACAGACAGACAGACAGACACGCTACGGTGCACAGAGACACAATGTTGTAGCGTGAAGGGTCATTTCCAGGACCTGCACATCCTGATACAGCTACAGGGAGAACACATTATAGTGCTGGAGAAGTGAATCAATTAACCCTCTCTGTCTCTTTTCCAGCCAAACCCCACACCCACTCACTTTCCTGCTTTTCAAACGCTGGAGCTGGATATGCTGGAATGAGTCGATCAACGAACAAGGGTAGCAGCAATCTGCGAGCTTTGCTTATGAACAAAGAGAGAACTGCACACAGACTCTGATCACCTAAGCAGAATCAACAAAGAATGGAAGAGAAAGGACAGCAAAAGAGAATACAACCTTATTTCTATACTTTTTTACATGTGGTAAGAATTATTCTTCCTTATCTCAGAGTTGGAGAAAATACCTGGGTGAGAAGAAATACAGTTTTCCCAAACCAGAAATTCATAATCTTGTTGATAGAAGAAATGTGCTAAACAAAAGCATGCAAAGAGACAAGCTTCAGAAATATTATAAAAGCCAAAAGCAAATGAACAACTTGTTTTCCAGAAAGTAGTGAAATATCTCAACATTCACCAAGTGACGAAAAAGAAAATTACAAAGGATCTTCCTGGATGCAAAGTGAACTCTACTAAAATGCAAGAGAAAGAGGTAAGGCTTTCTTCACCTGAAAACTGCAACACATCAAATCTTCTCAGTAACTGAGCACTTGTTCAGCTTAATGCCGGGACAGCTGTTTGAGTCTCTGCTTGAAGGGGGAAATGCAAGCCTTAACAGAGTTGACAGAGACAGAGAAAGACAGAGAGCGAGAACAGGCTGTGCTTAATAAAAGCCTTGCTCAGATTACAAAAATAAGTGTTTTACTCACTCCTACCCCTTCAAGTGATGGGTAAATTTAGATGTCTCAGTTCGATAAATCTCTACGGTCCCCTTGAGACTGTCACCAGTGTTTTATTGTCTGCAGCTTCCTGACCCTCATCTGATAAATTAGGAAGTGCTGAGATTAAAACGGAAACCTCATACATAATTTCTGAAGATATTTTTGGGGTTACCCTCTGTGGAGAAATAGGATTCTTAATAAGGGGAAATATGGGAACTGCTGTCTGCCTACGCACACACTGCTGGAGACTAGACACTCGGGAGAGGAGGAGTTGCACATACACAACTCGAGCATCTGCCTCTGCATCAGTTTGTACTCAGAAGGAGCAAATCTACAAAGACAGTACCTAAAGGGAATCGTTTGGCATTCAGATTCATCTATCACTCTTTACTGCTGTAGAAAAAAAATAAAAGGAAGCTAATGCACTGCTTATTTTTGACAGCTACTGATTTTTTTCTTATAATCTTCTGAAATCTGAATGTCGCTATAAAGGGGACACCAGACCACTGAACTCTACCAACCAGAGATGGACACAAGACAGGACTTTCATTTTTAAAACTATTTTGTGCCCAGCAAGGCACAGGATAAAAAAATTGGATACCAGCTCGGACATGGTTACAGTATCTCAAAATAGCAGATGACCAGTTCACTATACTGACCATGCTGGCCTTTCTTCAGGACCATCCTGGACCAGAGAGGAACAGAGAACTCTTACACCGCACGCAACTCCTGTGCAAAATACAGCTCCTGAATACATTCCGCTGCACACAAAAATGTCCCATCCTTTACAGTCCTTGAACGGGTCTGGAGCTGGCAATGGATCTTTGTCGCCTCTCTCAGTAACAGGAGCAGCCAAGCAGGACTACCCAAGTGAAGAACAAGGAAGCAAAGTGCACTGGGCAGCATTGCTGATCCTCCTGGTGATAATCCCCACCATTGGGGGGAACATACTTGTCATTCTGGCGGTGTCCCTGGAGAAAAAGTTGCAATATGCTACCAACTACTTTCTGACGTCCTTGGCGGTGGCAGATTTGCTCGTGGGTCTGTTTGTGATGCCAATTGCCCTTCTCATAATATTATTTGGTAAGTGCAGCATGTTTGTTTCATTAGGTTTGCATATGGGGTACAATTTTGGGAGGTCTAATTTAAACAGAAAACTTGTTTGCTTTCCACCATTACAATTTTAAAAATCACTTGGATGAGGGCTGCTAAAGCTTCTCTCCCTCTCACCTTAATACAGCTTAATGTCTTTACGGGAAGTACAAGCATGTGGATATTCTTTCCTTTGAAACAAACCATTCAAAAACCATCCAAGACTTAAAAATACTCAAATAGGAGCCGAAGCACAGGGAATTACATTTTGTACAATGTAACACAATTTTTAACAACATCAGCACAATGCTGGTATTTGTTGCATTATATTACACTAATTGCAAGCAGTATTCTCTTAAAAAACTTGAAATCAAGGCTAGGTTCAGGACACTGAACAGCTTTTGAACTTTCTATGAGTAATGCACCTGATTTTACCTGAGTATTGACTCCATGAGCAGTCATATATTTACATGGTCAGTCAGAATTGGTCCCTGGCACCATGACTGACAACAAACTTCACCAGCACTGGTTTCAGAGAAACCGATTTTCTCCCACCCTGGGGAAAGCTGCAGGTTCATAACACATCACAAAGAATTAAATCATCTGTAAGCCAAGGAAGCCTCAATCCATGTACCTAATGTTTGAGATACAGATTTGTCATTTAGTCTGCTTCATATGAAATAAAATAGGTCTTTTTCACATGAACAAACATTGGATGTGACATTTTCTTTCTCGTTAGTCCTTACAGAACAAGCAGGATTTTTCCATAGTCTCTCACGCCCAGCTTTATTTCAGATACTGCTTCTGACAACTAATTAGAGGCAACTCCATGGGAAAGCCTCTCTCTTTTACTCCTAAGAATACATTTTAAATTGTTTATTTTCATATCATAAATGGAAAAAATCAATAAGACAGATTCTTCAATAAACCCTAAGATTTACATAATTATCTTTAAGGTACAGACACCACTGGGTCCTATGAAGGGCTGAAGGAGTTCATTTTTCCTAGGCTAGATTCTAGAAGTTGCCTGAGCAACAAGCAAACGCAGTCATAAACTTTAGTTCAGAAAGGCCATCAGTAGCTTCTGTTTGCTGCAGAAAACTGGTATCACTTTATTAACAAATGTGTTTATTCATTAAATGCCTTGAGAATTCCTGTGTGTTACAGACTTTTTCTCCCTATACAGAAATGTGAACTGGAGGTTAGAATTCAGTGTTGACATCATAGAATAGGGGTTTTTTTTCAAGCAACAGTTTCTAAAAAGAAAACTGAATGTACATAACTGAGACAGTGATTTCTAACTCAAAAAACCAGTCACTTGCAGAAAACATTGGTATGTCATGTATGTGCACATGCGTGTGCAGAGGCAAGAAGTAGATATGCTTCTCCACACTTACACATAGATGCTGTAAACTGCTTAGTTCCTACCAAAGGTCTCATTAACAACAACAATAAAAACTACTAGCTATAAAAAGTAATAGTATTGACTAGCAATCTATAAAAAGGGAAGGCAAATTCTGGATTTTGTGGAGTAGGTTTCAGGCAGTGGTGGAGTTTTCTTGTTTTGAATTTTTTTTTTAATTTTCATTCTACTAGACTAGCAAATCTTTTCTTTATAACTTCATAAGAGTCTATTGCTCCTTAATCTCTCAATTAATCCACGGCTAAACCCTGGTTACAACAGTTTAAAGCATGCTAGGAATCTAAATTCAAGTCAAACAAAAACATCTTTCATGGTGCAGGAAATTTACCAGAAAGTAGTAAATTCAGTTATAATTAATTAAGACCACAACCTGCCTTCCACACAACAGTGGTTAAAACTGAAATTTCTTGCATACAACTCTCTCTTTGGCAGCCAACCAAAAAAACTGCTTTGCCTCTTCACTGACTGGGAGAAGATGCTGAGGTGTTTATAGAAGTTCAAAGCATGAGCAAAACATGAGGAGTTACTGGAATGAAGATAGAACAGACATTTAAATACATAACAAGTCTAAATCTTGAAGCTACATTAGCCAGATAACTACTTGAACAAAGAATAGTCATTGACAGCCAGACAGCAACCTAAATCCAGCCTCCTGGCACTTCCACACAGGAATGTTTCCATAATAACGGAAGAGCTGGGTGCAGCTTCTAGATACAGAGTACAAATATTATGCTTCTGATTTGGGATTGATATCTAATTATGTGGAGAAGATTGGAAGGAAAAGGTGTGAACTAAAGTGCAGTCACATTAAGATCCTGACTGTACAAACTAATGTATCATAGGGTGTTCAAAATCAAAACCTGCTACAGACATTGGCTCCACACCCTGACAGAACACTCTCCAAAAAATCTTCAGAAATGGACTGCTTCTGTAATAAAGAGCTGCCCCTTTTAAAAGTAAGTAAATAAATGAATCTGTAAACTCATTTGCAGGTGGAATGCCATGAGCAGCACATGATTTTTTCTTAGCAGAGCAACCAAAATGTACTCTGGTGCAAGCATACAAAGCAATTTTAATTTAGGAGCATGAGTGTCAGAATATATAAACATTTCATAGCTTTTATAGCTTGCTAAATTCTTCTCATTTCTTTAAAAAATCGAGGAGGGCCCACTAGGAGATAACTGCTAGTTCTCTGAAATCTAGCTTGCAAAACAGTTACCCAGATTTCTAACACTCAGAACTACTGAAATTCATTGGCTAGTGAAATTAGCCAACAAACTTGAGAGATCCTCCCATTTGCAAAGCCTGCAGCAGGAAGAAGTCTGATGTCCATAGCTTGGTGGGCAATGGGCAACTTGAAGACAACACATGTACCATCTTTTAAAATATATTCTCTACTCCTGATAATCATCCACTTAAAATCAGAAAGTAATACTGATCATCCTAGGCTGCAAACCATTATTTTAATCTACCACAAGCAACCAGTCTTAATCTTCCCCCATTAGTGATGATGAACCACAACAAATTTTCCCTTCTTGCTTGTGCAAACTGCCAGAGAAAACTTCAATGGAGGACTATTTCCAAAATCTCAAATCTAAAGGTAAGTAAGAAAACAGGGGTTTATTTATCAGAAATTAAGCCTAATTTAAAAAAAATACTTTGATTAAATTAAAAAACTAGAGAACAGGCTGGAGATACCAGGCCTTGGTAGCCGATGGAGTCAAGTACTGCCATGAGGGTGAACACCCCACACGCAGCTACAGACACACACATCAGTGTGAAGACTGAAGCTTAGGCTTAAATGAACTGGTGACTGAAAATATCCATTTCCATCTCAGCAAAAGCATCATTATATAACAACAACAAAGCCCTTTACAGGTAACGCATTCTGCAGCCCTTACAGCAGAAGAACAAATGGTTTCCAAGTCTATTTAAAGCTTTCTCTCAAACATACTTGTACTCAAACACTGCTTTCTCTAAAGCTTTCCAAAAACATTTTGGCTTACAGCAAGAGCAGCTCTTCTATACTGTACTTTGTTTTAAGGATTACACATTTCCAAGGTATTTCCTATAAATAAAGCTTTTCTTAAATAAAGATTAATCAAGGGTAGACAGTTGCAGTAAAAGCTCATTTTACTTCTCTTAAGGTTGAAGACAAATCTTAAAGCATGTATTCTGTCTTGTTTTGACTCAATATAAGCAAAATCCGCAACAGCAGCACTGCTGCAGTGCTGGGAGGATCTGAGGCAAGGTTTGTAGGAAGAAGGAATTTCTTTTTAACTCATACCACCTGACAGTTGGAGAAACCAGACAAATTTTCAGGCAGGCACCTTTGTCAGGTAACCAAGGCATCTAAAAAAATTTTTAAAAATCCAATCCCCTATTAGCTCCCAAGAAAAATGGGAGTGGAGAATCTCTGCCCTGTAAATGCTCTGGTCTGCTTGCACAACGTAGATCTATAGTAGGAGAATCAGAACAGTCCAAACTAAGCATGACCTGCTAATGGCTTTGTATCACCCACTGGCAGGACATACTCATTTTATGTTCTGAATTATAAAGCAGGACAACAACCAAGCAGGTCACCATCATGTTCAAGGGCCAGAGATGCTTTCTGAGTCATGAAAGGAAATTAATATTCCATTATTTCCCTACTCCTACACGAACAGAATAGGCCAACAGTGATATACAGCACCACCATCACCAGAAAAGCACAAAAATTCAACCCAGAGCATTGCATCAAACACTGGGCACAAAGCTTCTAATGCAAGTGTACAAATCAAAGTAAGTTATAGCAAAATATACCACAGAATGAATCCTAGATAACTGTGTGACTCTTCTGGACTTTAAAGTATCAGTTTCATGATATTTGTTTCATTTAAATAATAACCATCATCTTCAGTTCTTATCAGTTACTGCATTTAAAGTTTACTTTGATTTTGTTTGGACAAAACCCAGCATCTCTTCCACACAACTACAGCAGGACATAATACTATAATCATGAATGTGATGACCTACTGCCTTCTGCACCCAGTTCAAAACTAGACAAAAATAAAGAAAATATTATAAAGCTTTCTCTGTTCAGTTGCACTTGTCAACTCACAAAAGCTCTTACAAATCAAAAATGTACAAGATTGCTTTGTATCAGACCGCTGTTTAAATGTATCTTTATTTCAAAGAAGCAAAAGGGCCTTTTGTTGCAAAGTATTTTCTTCTGCCAACAGTAAATTAACTAAAAAAGGAAAGACTTTTTACACTGGGATTCTCCAGGACGAAAAGCAGTTGTAATCCAGGGAATGGCATGTGAGTACTATCCAAAAGAAGTATTAGCTGCTCACTTGAAATCCAGCTGTGTTATCTGCCATCCTTCAAGCTGTAGAACACACTTTCTATTGTTCATGTTTTATCTGAACTAATCCTTCATCGCAAAGTCAAAAGAAGCTGTCAGTTTTCTGGAGTGAGCAAAAACACTTCAAGCCCATCAAATCAGTTACTTCTTTCAACTGTGTTTTTTTTTTAATTACAGTTGGTTACATGAGCCACAATACATTTTGTTTTTTCTTTTTAAAGGAAATTCGTTTCAGAAATGCACCATACCTTACTGCCAGCTAAAAGTCTAGGCATGAAAATTAAAGATGAGTAAATATTTCATAATCTAGTAATTACAACTTTCTCATACCTGCCTGACAAATTTTTTGAAGCATTATTTCAACCATAGAATCTATTTTAGGAAATAATTATGGTAGATATTAAAATTCATTGGTTAATAAATTGAAAACAGACTGCCTCTTTCCCTTCTGCCTCGCTGCCTACGTCATCCTCACCTGGAGTCCTCTGCTTTGGGGATGGCTGAGGTTCAGTTCAGGGCTCCATCCATCCGTTCTCTTTGTTTAACACGGAAGGTTTCCCAGCGTAGGTAAGAGTGCAGACAAGTACTTGTTATGTTTGTCTTCATAAAATTTTCCATCCTCTGGAGTTTATAATTCAAGTCGAAGCAGCACCGTTATCACTTCCATCTCTCAGTCAGGTTACGAAAAAATGTTTTAATCTCAAATGACTGCAATGTTACCACATTGATAAGACTGGACATTACAAAAGTCCAGCTCATTTGGCATTCTCAGCATGCAGGTCTATTTATGCTGACAAGGAAATTAAAACCAATCTGATTTATTAGAAATGTTTTTTTTTTGTCTCTAATCGTCATTCAACAAAGAACTGATTTCCCTGGCAATACTATTAATGCACCTACTGATTGAGCACAGCTGAATTTTATAAGGGAGGAAAATACATTTAGTAGATCAACTTCTACCATTAGAAACAGAAAAATCTTCCTCATTCACACATTCTTCCCTGGGACTACAGAACATCCTTATAGACACACAACACTTAAGTGCACCTCAAACTGAACACTGCTGGCACTGGATTGCAAGACAAGCTACTTCTGAGTGAAAATACACCAGTTAAAAAAAAAATCAGAGTTCCATTAAAGTTCATTTGGTATTATAGACACTGATAGGGGAGATACAGCTCTAAAAAATACAAGCCTTTTGGAAATCTGAACACTACAAAACCTTCATCTTGGACACAGTGTAGTTGACAGGCCCTATGTTTGCTATAAAGATCAACATTAAGGACAGGTAACTACTCTAAGAAACAGGATACCAGAATTAAAATGCAAGTCATTGCTCTTGGGGAAACAAAAAAAAAAAAGGACACGCATAAAAATTTTCAATTTTTATAAAGTCATCACGGAGACAGAACAGTCCTACTCTGTCACATTAGTGCTCAACTGTATCTGGCCAAGCGACACAGCAAACTCATTTTAAAGATGTGTGAACAAGATTCTTCAAAATCACTCCTAAGTGGTTCTACAATGACTAACTAATAATTTGGTTATGACCCATTATCTCCTCCATTTAATATAACCTTGAATCATAGGACTATCAAGGAGAAACAGTGGAAAATAATCATTTAACAGCAGGCTCGCAAGAACCAAAGAGTCATGGTCCATTTTTTATAAACTTTTTAATCCAGAGTCATTGCCACAAAAGGACAAAAAGATGGGGAAAGGTTTACGGTACACAAATAGCCTGATTAATATGATGGCAGTTAGGAGCTAACTAAAATGTAAGACAGAACCCATCTGAGGCAGTGACAAAGCTCAGCTCCTGTAGTACTATGAATTTCTCAAAGATACTGATGCCACAGTAAAACCACACACGGAAAGTTCTCAAAAAGCTTAAATTCTAATGAGTTTTTTGTTCTCTTTCAGACAATATCTGGCCTTTACCAACTGCCTTGTGTCCTGTCTGGCTGTTCCTTGATGTCCTCTTTTCCACAGCTTCCATCATGCACCTCTGTGCCATCTCACTAGACCGCTACATTGCGATAAAAAAGCCAATCCAGGCCAGTCAGTACAATTCATGGGCTACAACAATCACCAAAATCATCGTGGTTTGGCTCATTTCAATAGGTATGTGAGACCTGGAGACTGGAAAAAGAACACAGAAGCTTTTCATGGCCAAAACAATAGGGGAAAGGTGGGGAAAATAGAAAGTTTGGCCAAGTACTATTGACTGGAGGACCGTAACACTCAGGCTGGCCGAAGTCCACCTCTTGGATCATACATAGCTACATCATAAAAATCTGCCTGAACCACTGCTCCTTATTAGGCTCACCAGAAAGGCCAAGGATTGAGTTAGAGTGATAATCATCACTCTTCTTCATGGTCCTAAAAGTTCAAAAATCAGAAGACAATATCTGCATGCATAGTATGTCTCCTGGGAAAGCAAGATTTCATGTTCCCGTGGTGCTATATTTTGTTCTGAACACAATTTTAAGCCTTCAGTAATGTTAGTAAATTCTGTGCTGCATGAAGGAAGTGCAAAAAAGTTAATTACTTACAGCAAAGATATAAATGAGTGGCTGCTAACATCCAGGCTAACACTGAAGGCTAAGACAGCATATAGAAAGGCTAATATCTAACAAAAAAAACCCCAACTGAAACAACATACCCTGAACAGTTTATATAAAGGATACCAACATACAAACTTCTATGATATCAGTATCTCTGTGATGTGCTTGTGGCACCTCACCTGTCTTCAATGCTTAAAAAAATAAATCTGTTAAATGAGCTAAGGAAGTGAAAACATTTAATTCAAATAACTTAATGCACGCTGCAGACAGCAATAGTGCTGTATGCTCTGTGTGCAAAACCAAACAAAATTATTCTGCATTATTAAGACCAATGATGCATAGGAGAATGGGTACATCCACCTTCTTGGCTGAAGGAAACGTGTCTAAACCCAGAATTTCCAACTTGAAAAAAATTCTGGAAGAGCTGTGATGATAGGAGAAAAGATGCTATCTCTATTCCATCATCATCCCCCTCCCCCCCAAAAAAATCTTAGCATGACAATAAAAGTTGACCTTCTAATGTGTAATTTATTGCCATTAACCAGCACTGTACTTTTCAATTTCTTTTTACCTAACATAACACTACTCTGCAGCTGAGCCAGGTTCTCCAAATCAAAGGTTAATTCAGTTCAATCCTCATTTTAAATGCTTGTTGTATCTGAAGGTGTGCTTCTAATTAAGAAAGGGATTGAGTTGCTGAAGGGTAACCCATTTTGCTCTTGCTGCTTTCAACCAACTTCAGCAAGCAGAGTAGCAGAGGAATACAGTAAATCCCTATATCTCATTAAGTGGTATCAGAAAACAGCACAAATCACCTTCACCAGACAGCAAGGAACCTGTTGGTTTTGTTGTAATGTCAGTCTGCTGGCAAATGAAGTGCTGACTGTAATTTAGTGGTTATAAAAAATTCATTTAAAAGGCAAGACTGCTAACATTTTTTTAAACGAGTGGTGAATTACAGAGTTAGCCAGCCTCATTTAAACACTCCTAAATATGCAGGAGACTTTAAACAACAAATCCATCTCAAACACACACTGCATAATTCTGGCAACTATTTAGCTACTTGTATATATGAAAGAGTCAAGCAGGGTGAAAAAAATCAGCTGTCTGTGTCCAGTCACTTGATGTGGTTAATAGAAGAGGGAAAGACAAGATTTATGTATTTACAAAACTGCCCCTCAAAAAGTGCAAAGGTTACACTGGGGAAGAGAAAAAAAAGGGCAGATGGCACTAGGGAAACACATTTCACTGGAGGAAAAGTCATACGAATTCTAACAACCAGATTCAAAGCAATTCACGTGCTTTACACTTGAAAAGTTGGCAACTTTATACTGCTTCCTCAATCACTATGGGTTAGGCCCAATCTCCTTAGAAAGGGCACTCTGTTAAAGCTCAGCTTGCCAAGTCTTACAAAGTACTGTTTGCCCAATTACCCACGTGATGCTCTCAACAACTCACGTTGTGTTCATCACCCCATGCCTGCTCCAGAGCTCAGGAATTACCTTCCTTTAGAAACCCCAAGGCTTCAGGCCCAGTGAAGCGATTGCAAGCGATTACCCTTTGCTGAAGCACTTGTTTTTTCTCCTGCAGGCATTGCAATTCCGATCCCTATCAGAGGCATTGAGGATGGAAATGGCAACTCTAAAAACATCACGTGTGTCCTGATGCCTGATCGTTTTCATGACTTCATTCTGTACGGATCAGTGGCTGCCTTCTTCATTCCCCTCGCTATCATGATCGTCACTTATTTCCTGACAATCCAAGTGCTGCGCAAAAAGGCTTATTTGATCAACAAGCCGCCCCAGCGCTTCACCTGGTCAACAGTGTCCACAGTCTTTCAGCGTGACACAACACCTGCCTCCTCACCAGAAAAGGTGGCCATGCTAAATGGCTCCAGAAAGGACCCGACTTTGTCCAGTGACATGCCTATCTGCAGGACATCCACGATTGGGAGGAAGTCCATGCAAACGATAACCAATGAACAAAGGGCATCAAAAGTTCTGGGGATTGTATTTTTTCTTTTCTTGTTGATGTGGTGCCCATTCTTCATAACAAACATCAGCTCAGTTCTGTGCAACTCCTGCAACCAGGAGGTTTTTCAAAAGCTTTTGGAGATATTTGTTTGGATAGGGTATGTATCCTCAGGAGTGAACCCTCTTGTATATACACTCTTCAATAAAACATTTAGGGAGGCTTTCAGCAGGTACATCACTTGCAACTATCAGACCACAAAGCCTATCAAGGCCCTTCGGCAGCACTCCAGCAGGATCTCTTTCAGAAGCTCTGTGGCAGAAAATTCCAAGCTCTTTGTCATGAATGGGATGAGAAATGGGATTAACCCCATTATGTACCAGAGCCCAATGAGGCTGAGGAGCTCACCCATTCAAGCATCATCGGCCATTCTGCTGGATACGTTGCTGCTCACCGAGAACGAGGTTGATAAAACAGAAGAACAAGTCAGCTATGTATAGTGGAATGGCAGCCATGTCCATACAGCATTACTGTGTGTATTATTCTAGATAACTGTGCTGTAAGAGGGTATAAATACTATTGTTTTCTGTTATTTATGCAAGCAATATCTTATAAATTTATATTAATTCCTCTCCTCCAAAGTCTCTTCTACTTTAACCCCAACCCCACGGTGGCACACAACTTCATTCCATGACAAATGACTCATGCAGACTGTAGCCTAAGGAAGAGGGAAATAAATAAAAGCTAAATCAGTTTAAGTATCTGACTTCAGTTCTCATCACCATCAGTCTCTTCAAAGGATGTCTTTATAAGAAAAGCATTTCTGTACAAACACTACTCTAACATTCACTCTGGCAAGAAGACAAAACTTTGTAGGTTGATGCTCTACAATGGAAGTAGCAGAGGGATACAAGCTCACTGGTTTTAATTTAAATCTCTGTAAAGAGACCAGCACACAAGCTCACTGCTTTCCCTCCTACAGATACACTCCTCTGCTGAGACTGTGTATCCACATAGGAGCTTTCCTTGTTCTCTGAGGGTACGTGAATCACAAGCAGAATCACTTGCTCCAGAGACCAATGTACATGTCCATTCCATAAGGCATGATTAAAAATTCCATGTGTGGAAATTATGTCTTTGCTGTAGGGGTGGGTAGAATATCTCACCCACCTGAATTTTATTTCCATTACATTCACATACACATAAGCTCAGTATTGCCAGATTATTCACAGAAAACTGCCCTTTTTTTCTTTTCATACTAAGAAAATGAATTATTTAATCAAAATAGGACAATACACAATCAATGATCATAAGTAAAACAGGATACACAATGCTTGGAACATCCCTATAATTTATATGAAGAAGCTTCCCTTTTAATGACCACAGGAACTTCAGTGAAAGCCTCCCCTCATCCAATGTAGTTCATAGAAAGCAGAGAAATCACAGATAGAACAGCTGCTTCGCAGGAAAATAAGAGCAAATATTTAAGAGACAGCAGAGACAACAGTACTGCCTACACCTGCACATATTCACAGTTTAGCTTAGCTCAAAATTACTTAATTGGATCAATGGCCAATTACAGGTCCAAATTTTCACTCTCTCAAACATGCTCAAGACTTCTGTATGAGCACAGAATTAATAGAAAGAATCAGTCCTCACAATCCATAACAGCTACCAGAGTCTGTTACTTGGGAAATCAGAAACTTCTGACAGCTCCAGACCCTTTGGGAAAGGAAATATAATTTCCCCAAAGTACTGGAGCTCTTACAGCAAGCAGCCAGCTCACCATTTTTTCCAGAGTTTCCATTTACAGTAAAATTTTCAGCTTGGGCTTTGTTTTCATTTTCAATGTTTTTAGCATTCTTCAGTTACACTAAAATTACGTACAGCAAAGGGCTTAGGATTTTTTCATCTGCAGAACAGAAAGTACTAAAGATAACATGTCCTTCCAAGATTTATTTATATATATTTAATTTAAAACATATGCAACCTCAAAACAGAGCCTACTATAACAACTGCCAGAGAGTTTCAGGAGAAAGCATTAAAAATACATCCGTGGTACTTGTAGTAAGTCATCTCCTTCCTCCCCTTTTTGGTGATAATCACTAGCCACTTAAATCAGAGTAAATTCTAACAGCTCTCCCTCCTCTTCCCTTAATCAAAATTTGTTTAAGGGGATTCTGTAGTTAACAGCCAGAACGGATGGACTGCGATAGCTGTGAAAGACACCTACACTTAAAAATATTTGAGAATCAAATGCTTTTAATAAGATCTGGATTACTTTGAAGCTCAAACAGGGAGGGAATAGGAATAAAAAAAGCCCAAACCCCCTAAAACTTCCAGGTATGTCACTGAAAACATCACAGAGAGGTGCCTTATTTAACCCAGAGCTCTGGGACCAGGTGAAGGTGCAATCACACCCATGCACAGAGTGATCACAGCAAAAAACCTAAAAGCATCTTTTGCAATGCAGGAACCAGCCTCCATGAGGAGTAACACCAAAAGGCAAACACCATTCCTGAGGGGTAATTGCCCAGCAGTCAGAAAGCAAGAAGCAGTCATCTTTGAAAACTCTCTTGATACTTAAATAAATCCATATTAATTAAACAAAAAAATGTTCATACAGCAGGCACCAATCATCTACTTTCAGCCACAACTTAAATTTTCCCTTTCCAGCAGAAACATCCCAGCTGCCTCAGAGCATCTAGAAAAACTGAGAGGTAACTTAATTCTTTTCTGTCTGACCCTGTTCCTGTATAGCTGTCAAGTCTGCAATCTGTCTTACACGAGGAGTAATTTGCCCTAAATGTCCCACAGAGAAAGATTCCAAGGCCTCTTTGTAATCAGTACTTAGACCTCCACCAACAGGAAATAGTCCTTGAAAAAGTCTCACTCAACAGAGATGTATTTTCTCTAGCCAATGTACAGGTTTCTCAATTTCAGTAAGTGTAAACAGAAACTCAGCATGTTCCAGTTACTGAGTTCAGTCAGCAACAACAAACCTCAATCTAAAGGACTAGTGACTAATCAGAAGTCTGGTCTTCCTACAGGGAAAGAAAATTTCTCCATGGACAGAAACACATCAGCAAGAAAGCACGCACACTCCATGCTTCCACTTTCCAAGTGGAAAACATTCCACTTAACATGCTAAGTGTAAGAAGACATTGCTCATTGCTTGTCCACTTACAAAGCAAACAAGCTGAGAATCCAGGTAACAGCCTTGGAAAGCAGGACAGAGCAAGAAAAAAGACGAAGATGAAGAACTATGAGATAAGAAAACATAATGGACAGCAGAGATCTTGTTTTAGCAACTGTATCTACAAGAACAGATCTGAACAAAGACATCACCTTCATTAGCAAGACATGATGAGAGAGTCACTGCAAGCTCCTGTAAGAAAGCACCAGTTTGTTGTATGGTTACTAAGGACAACACTGCTCCTGTGGTATCAACAAGCACAACAGGAGGCGCAGGACTACATCCTGAGCATTGTCTTTAGGTAACACAAATTTATAAAGTATATTTTTATATGCTGTCTGCAAAGTGAGAGTATTTTCATAGCATTATAATATTTTACAGCTTTTTTTCATAAAGATAGCAGCATAAATAATAACTGATAAAGCTTTGCAGTCACTTGGCTGTAGAACACAAGACATTTTTACAGAGGGAAGGGGTCATCCACTTCCCATTCAACACACACAAACAAAAAAAAAAAGGGATTCCTTTCTCTGGAGCAAAATGTTCCCAGTTCTTTCAGAATCTGACCCACATTGAATCAGCCACCTGGCCAGCTCTATAGTCCCTACACACTCCATAAAATAACTTAGAGCTACCTAGTGCAACTTTTCTCATTATCACAAAGACCTTTATCTGGCATATTTAATTTCTTTTTAAACTACTGAAAAGCAAGATAAAAGTCAAAGCTAATCTGCAATATCCAAGCACTATGGGAAGAACACTTTAGAAGAACAATGGACAAGTATGGTGGTTGTTTTGTTGTTTAATTATTTAAAATACATTAGGAGATATTTAGTCAATGTTCTGTCTGCCTATCTAATTAAAAATTACAGCACAGACATGGACATAAGGACTCAGCAGTCTTGCAGAGAGGAAAATAATGGAGTTCGAAGACTAATAGATTAAGTATCTTGAAATGCAAATAAAGGGATTACCTTACAAAAAACTAAACAAAACAACAACAAAATCCACACAAAACAGACAAAACCAGAAAAATCAACCAAACAAAATCCCAACCTTTAAGTCACTCTGAGAAACAGAAGCAAGAAATTCAGGTAATCCCAGCTATAGTGATGTGATATAGAATGTTTTTTGTGAAGCCAGTCCTAAACCATCTGGGGCTCTATAAGCTGCAGGCCTTCAGCTATCAAGAAACTTATAGACAGCAAGAAAAATGTATTATTCAGTTATCTTGTATCCTACAAGTATAAAACTCTTCCTAACCGTATCACACTAGGCCATACTAGTATCAATTTTCAAATCCAAATACAGTTAAAATCAAGAGTTAAACAGAAGGCACTGGGAGGAGAGGCTGATGCTATAAACTGGTGCTGTGTCACCTGCACACAAGAGGCACACAGGATTTTTTTACAGTGCTTCACAGGAAGTGTTGCTTTTCTACACCATTTTCATACTGTGGAAAAATCTACATCACTGCAAGCTGGCATAAGAAAAAACATTATTCCCCTAAATCTTTTTCTAGGCTGCTGTATGTAATATCAGACTTAAAAAGCAAAGTAATGTAAACACAGTAAACCTGGTAAAGGCACACTGAACAACCTGGCACACTGGAGCCCAACGAGGCAGAACATTTGCCAGAGCTCTTCTGGCTTTTTGCCTTGCAAGCTGGAGCCAGGAGTCCCAGATTTCTGGCCAGTTCTCAGCACTAACTTAGTATTACCATGAAGCATTAGATTTTTTCCTTCATATTGATAAAGATGCCTATGTACAACTGCTCAGAAGCCCTTCTTTGTTTCACTTCCCCTTTGGCTCTCTAGACAACCATTAACATGGCAAAAACAATAGTCAGGAGAGAAGTAACTTCCATAGTTTTGCCTTGGCATAACTACATGGTGTTTACCATCAGTGTCCACTCCCATGAGAAACAATGTTTTCTCCAGAGGAAAAGGAAGACTTTTGCCCTGCAGAGCAGAGGAAGCCCTTTCATTCTACAGTGGGAAGCTACGTACAAAAATAGGAAAGATGGTTTGCTAAAAGTGTCCATTTTTACTCTTTTTTTTTATAATTCATGGCAATCCTATTTGTCAAGCCACAGCTATGATTCCTTGCATCCAGGTATTCAAGTCCTTTCCAACCTCTGAAAAACAACATCATGCTCTTAAAAATGAAGAGCTTTTTACTCCCTAAAGGATCCTCTTTACAAATGCTCTACACAGGTAATGGCAACTCATTTTCAAATTCATTAAACCCTGCGCAACTTCAGTGAAAGTCTAAAGCTTCTTCTGATTATAATAAGATTTCTGCTACTATTTCTTTGAAAGGGACCTTCATTCTCCTCTCCCAGGAAGACTGAGTAAGACAAAGATAAAATGCATTGGATTGTAAACAAAACCCTTTTAATCTTTCCTATGCAAGAATTAACAAGCAGATACATTTCACTAAATTCCTCTTCACAATTAAAACACTGAAAAAGTCACTGGTGCAGATCACATTAGAGTGACTGTCCTCATACTCAATTACCCAGATCATCTGCCATCTGTCTTCTGGATAAAGGTAGGTTGGAGGATATAAAAAAAACAAACTGTCCGAGTCTTCCTGGAATAAAATCCAAGTATCTGATCTGTTTGCCTTAAAACAGATATATAGCCTTAAAACCCCAAAGGCTATATAAACACAAAGAATACAAAAGCAGGAAACATTACTATTTCACTTGCATCACTCCAAAATGAAAAACTGAACTGAAGCCATGCAGAGTTCTTCATGTTTGGATAGCCTACACTTATCAGCTGAGACTACATCTTCCTTTTGGGACTCTCTAGAGGTTGCGTTGTTCCCTCTCCTGCCCTCAGCCTTTTCCCAACAGTATTGCATGAAGACAAAAGCAGCATCCTACAACTCAAGTCCCACTTCCCCGTGACTCTCATTCCTCTGGATGTAACAACTGCTATGAGAGCATTAAACCTTTTTAGTTCATGCTTGCAAGTACTGCTGCATCCCACATTGAAGCCTTCTCCCTAAGCAGATTTGTTCTATCCATAAAACATCTAC
This sequence comes from Edolisoma coerulescens, assembly GCA_013397115.1. Lineage (NCBI taxonomy): Eukaryota > Metazoa > Chordata > Aves > Passeriformes > Campephagidae > Edolisoma > Edolisoma coerulescens. Next base: position 549,021 of record VWZW01000169.1, read on the forward strand.
CTCCTCATTTTGTATGTAAACTAAAGTGCTTATATACTCTGCAACACTGCTCTAACAATGTAAAAATAAGGCTGACTACATAATCCAATCACATCTCACTCTGCAATATCAACAAAGATCAATTCATGATCTAAAGTGGTAAAATTATGACAAAAATAAGTCTTTCCATTTTTAAAAAGCAAAACACTTTATCATGTTTTCCATCTCATCACAATAGTCTTAAAAAAAAGATGACCAGAAATCACAAGCGCCTTAAATGCTGTTTTCCAACAGTCATAAATATTTCATAAGCCACTTCAGCAGAAAGAACCATCAGTATATAAACATCAACAATAAGGTAAGTTTGCTATCTGTGATCACTGGCAAAAGGATCAGGACTGGGAAAAGAGAGACACCTTACAGTAGCCAGTCAATACATCACTTCTCTTCTTCCTATTTCACAATACAGCTTCTTGTTCAGCCCTGCATCCAAACTGCAAGCTCCAAACATCCCAAGCTTTATTCATGCCTTTGTATCACTCTACAACTACATTTTACTTAGAAGTGCCTCCTGTAGAGGTGGCCATTTTCAAAAAGAGAGACGTAAAGTCTCAGGTTTTTGCGTCACACAATTTTGAATGTTTATTTTAGATGGGAAAAGCAAGAAGAGAGGAGGCATTTTTGAAATAATTCTCTTGCACCAGAGCATTTTCTGATAATTTAATAGAGTGGCATGAAAATTATCTGCTCCAAAATACATAACTAGTGCCTAATTTTTGTATGGCACTAAGCCAAGAGGGGAAAAAAGGCACACCAAGCCCTATAGCCAGCAAGCTGAGCTTTCCATTCCCAGTCTGAACCTGTGGACTGCTTTTAACAGTCAGCAAAACCAGAATTAACAGCAGCAACGCTGCTGGTCAAGGTTCAGTTCTACATACAGGGTGCCCTGGAAAGCTTTGGGGAGCCCAAGAACAGGACAAGGAAGTTTTGTGCTATATGAATGGGACCTGCAATGTATTCTGCACTCAAGCAGTGTGATTGATACTGCTCTGCTCCCTTGGGTGACTTGCCTGCAGAAATTCCCACAGCCAGGCAAGCATGCATCCAACATCCCAGAGTGAAACTGTTACAGCAGCCCTAACCCCTGCTCCCCCAATCCCTTGGTGGATTGTAACTGGGTGATTTAGTATCTTTCATAACACACAGGAAAATTTAATCTTGCAATTCTTAGGTAAAACTTAAGAACCTAGACTAGAACATTTTATCTATACCTTGATTCATGAGTTCGGAATAATGAAATCTACATTCTTCTGTAGATTTTTCCAGTAATTCAAAAGAGCAACTAAAAAAAAAGAATTTCCATACTTAAAAAAAATATAAAAGCGTTAATCTTCAAGTTGAAGCTAAACCTTGTTGCTCTAAAAATTAAATGTCATGGTTTATTACATTATGGTCTATCACATTTTACTTTGATACTGTGCTGTTTTCATTACCAACAATAAAAGTCAAGATGTGCTCTTGAGTGAGTGTGTGCAGGGTTGTATATATGTGATAGCAAGGAAGACTCTCAGAGGAAAACAAGAACAGCAAAGCCTTACAGAATGTTCTGCTATGCAGATGCATCACCTAAAATTAGCAGTTTTGTGACGTTTACGACACTTTTAGTTCAAATCCAAGAGGAAGAACATTTATTCACAGATAGTTGTAACAACAGGAGAAAACAAACTGGATATTTATGACACAACGTGAGTTTGTGGGTTGTAGTTCTGTCATGTTCAAACAATGGTGCTTTTAAGGAAATTATTCTCTGACTGTGTAACCTCCACCCTTATATGGATTTTACTATTCCTATAGGAGGAACAGACAGAAGCACAAGTCTGAGCATACTCCTGCTGCTAAAGTGTACAATCCAGCATACAAACTCACACCTCCAGCATACTCAACCTTACACAAATGCCATGAATTCCCCAAGAAAAATGTAGACTCCATTAAAAAAAAGTATTCTCTTATCTGAATCCTGACTTCACAGTTCCCTTTCTGGAACCACATACAAAGAATTCAATGAGAACTCTTCTCTGTAGGACTTTCAGTCATGTTTTCTTCACTTTAGAAGAGATTAATTTCTGGGGTTTAGCCCACTGTGTATCAGACCTGCTCACTTCCCATCACAAAACACTTCATTCAAAAGCTCTGTATACCCAGCAGCTGACAAATCACTGACTCTTGCCAGTATTCAATGCTGTGTAAGTGGCCTTTACAAGTAAATCCAGTTAGACTTCAACAAACAACAGTCCTAAGAAAGAAACGTCATTTTAGCCATGAAATCTGACAAATTCACAACCCACTTGGTCTTTATGTCTCTGTACACCAGCATTGTTGAGCTGGGCCAGAGCACACAACTAGTTATCAAGTGAAAAGTGCTGGCAACTACCACAGCCTAACACAACCCTTTTGCCTCCAGAAGCTAGTGATAATCAGCTAAAAAGTTTTAGTCCTTGACTACCAAGTAAGGCGGACACTGGAATTTACATGGAAATGCTCCTCCTTATTGTGCAAGTAGGTTCTGGGCTGCAAGTCTCCAGAAAGGGAAGGGAAGAGGCAGGATAACATGTGAACCACTGCACAGCAGGTGAAAGAGTCAATATGATGTCACTCATTTCCTCATTGCTGGATATGGAGAGAACAGGCCCTGAACTATTCTGCTCCAGCAAGATGCCAGCACATGGTAAATGGTTTAACTCAGTGCCTTGGAAGTTTCTCATTTTGGTAGGAGCTATCCATGTCCAATTGTGTTTTGCATTTGTTGAAAAGAAAAATTACACTGAAATCTGAGATCAAAAGGACTTTGTCACAACCTGTTTTGAAAAAAGATGCCTAAAACTATGGAAGGCGTGCATGGAATTTTTGTTCTGTACACAGATACAGCAGTCAGCTAAACAGACCCCACAGCTTCAGGAGAGGCACAGATCCCCATGCAGCAAGGAACAAGCTGTGCTGCTTGGAAGTAACAGAGCAGAAGCACTTGGGAGACGCCTGCTGCCCACCAAGAGAATCTGTCCTCTTTGCAAATCACATTCAATCATCGTTCAGGCAGAGCAGAATGGTGAAGAGTCACTACCACGGGGGAACAACTTGGTTACAAGAAGAGCTGACTGCTCACATCAGTAACCCAAGTTTTAACCCCATCTTTAAGAACCTCTCATCCTGCTTTTAAGGACAGCTACCAACCCAAAGAAGGTGTGAACAGCGACTTTTAAATTACAGTTATGGACCCAAGTATGCACCAGCTCCTCTCAGCCACACTCAAAGGCTGCAGTTTGGCTCAGTGCTCAGATTATACAGCTTATTGTATTAACAGATGCAGGTGTAGTCCTTGGGGAGCCTTCGAATGCCCCAATCTAATTAAAAAGAAAAAACCCACCTCAAACACCCCTTAGCCAAGGAACTGTAGAGCACTGCAAAATACCATTTCAGCAACAGGTTTCACTTTAAACAACCAAAGAAACATTGTGACGATTTTGTGATGGATCGTGTTACAATGTAAGCCCAGTAACTTTTCAGGGTTTAACAGTGGATACTTGAGAAACAAAGACTATTTCAAGATCCTCCTTCAGCGTTTATTTTTTTTTAATCAAAGTCTCAACATTTTAGATAGCCAGTAGGCAGATATATTTGTCTGAGTACTGCTGCCCTTAAGAGGCTTGGCACAAGCACAGTATATTTAATTTTTAATTAACTCTCAATCCTGCAAATATTAATTTTTCATTCTATTTGTCAACTTCATCTAGCTCTGTTCAGACAATTAAGCCACAAGTCTGGAAACCTACAGAAAGACCCATTAAACATCTGCTGAACATTAAGGAAGGCTTCCAGTTCCAAACCAATCTCTCACTTTTTTAACTTTTCAAAATTCATTCAATTAGCAGTTGAGTCATTTTGTGAAAGTAGTGGCATACTCATTTTATGAAAAAAGTAAGACATTAAACTGAAGGCTGCAAGAGTGACCAAGGAAGACACTTTACCTGAACAGAATGAAACCAAGTGACTCCACAGCTGCCCGCCTCACATCATCATTCACATCACTCACCTACAAAAGGGAAAACAGGACATTCAGAATGCAGTTAAAACACTTCAGGACTCTGCAACATTTCAGGCTAGGTGTCAGTTAATCAAGACGACAGGATTACAGAGAAAGTTAGTTAAAATCATGCTCAGCCTTAGCCCAAACAGCCTCACCTGTGTTTGCACACCAGCTGCAAGATGATCAAAGAACAGACAGACCTCATCCTTCAGAGCCTAATTTATTTTTTCTCCAGCCCATCATTACACAGGCTATTCCCTGCAAACCTCTTACCTGGGTTATTTAGGTTCATGTTTTAATTTTTAATAGGTTCCTTTTCTGTGATACCAGGTTGAACGTCTGAAAGTCTACTTACTCTAATGTTGGAAGGCCCTGTTAGTTCTTTTAATACTAAGAAAAGCTTTCACCATGTCACAATCTCTGATTTGGACCAGAATATTAACACTCCAGACACAAAGCCTGACAAAGTGATGTGCTTGCCTCCTCACCCCAAATTTCTTCCTATGTGCTCCTAAGACCACAGTACTTACAGCCACGTGCAGTAGGCGCCTGATAGCCTTGTTGTTCCCTGAGCCACAGTATGCCATAGCCACAGTGTACATGCCAGAACGACGGAGAATTGGATCCTGGAAGAGAAAGCATCAACATTTAACATCCATCCAAACAGTGACTCAGTAATCCTAACTTTAAATCTGTTCCACTCTTGTGTCTTGAATCTGCAAACAGGTCACAGGTCAGCCTCACTGCTTAATTGTTTATCTGGGACAAGTAACAGGACAATCACCAAAGCAGGGTTGTCATTACCAATTTCAGGGGGACACAGAGTTGCTATGCTGCAGGCTGCCAAAGATATAGGGCAGAGGTGTCATTCTGCCTCTTACTTGCTATCTGCAATGACCACTACTAGAGCCTAGAGACGACCCACCTACAGCAAGCCTCATCTGTTTTTAACCACTACACCCTGTTCTAGTCCCTGTTGCTGCTCACATGACTACAAACACCAAGCATAAGGCTAAAGAAATACACAACTAAGCACTGTTGTTCTTGTATTTTTGACTTGTATTTGTGAAACAGTCCAACTTCAGACCTATGTAAGAACTTCTCTGGTTCAAAGCAGATTGACAAACAGACAGGAAGGTCAGCCATGTAACACAAGAGTCAGGGATTAAGCCACAGCTCAATTTACCTTATCTCTGCAGAGACTCTCAATGAGAGCATCTGCCTCCTCCATCCTCCCGTACATGACCAGAGCAATTCCAACCGCAAGGCCTCGCAGGATCTTTTCATGCTGGGTTTCCTGTGCATAGCCAACCATGTCCTCAATAGCCTGGGCATTTTTAGATCCCAACATAACCAACCCCAGTGCCAGGCCAGCTGCCTCACCTGAAAAGCAGAGACAAGCAAAAAAGTCAAGTCAACTCTGTTCCCAAAAGTAGCAAATATTGTATCTAGAGAATCACGCCAGATGTAGGCCAGCAGATCATTTCTGGACATCACCATGCCCAGCAACTCCATTACTCATGGCCAAATGTGCTCATAACCACAATTTAGTGCTTTTCTCTACCAAGTTCAATTATCACTTCCTTGGGCCAAGAGCTGCTGAGATCATTTTCCTATGAGCTCCTACCAATGCAGCAGTAGCTCCCACAAGCTTCTCCAGCTCAAAAAAGCACATGGCTCTGGAGATCAGCCACACTAAACAAAAAGCATATGACAAAGAAAAGAACAGAGCAAAATAAGGGGCTGTTTCAAGACCTAGCATGTCTTATCAAAACTTGGCACAGTGCCACAGTCATGGGAGGACCACTGAACATTACTGACCTATAACTAAAGAACCATAATGATCAGGAAAAGCTCAGTAAATAAAACACAGCTAGAAACAATCTATGCTGCTAACAGAAAACCTGGGGGAAAAAACACGACAAAAAACCCCAGGTGCCTGATAAGGCCTCAGCTAGTTATTTGCTTTGAAGTAGAACATTTACCTGTCACTGCATCATCCTGGTATAGATTTGTTTTCAGCAGATCGTACACATCTTGACGTGCTGTCCCCATGGCAGCCAGCCCCAAGCCCAGGCTGCCACCATGGCGCACAATCTAGAGAAGCATATGTGAGTTCAGTCATCATACAACAGGGAACAGTATGGCTTCAGGTGAAATAGACATCTTTCCATCATTATAAATCTGCACACTTTTAGCCCCAAACCAACCCAAAATGATCTCTTGACCTGCTAGAAATACTACTTTCACAGTCTCAGGCAGTAGGTCCAATGAAAAAGGCAGAAAATAGAAGAGAAACAGTTCAAAAGCCCATAAACAATGAGTAACAGAAGCTTTACACATAGCACAGAAGACTTTCTAGTAACTTCAAGATCTTTTCCCTCACTGAGTGATTTATGTAAAACCATAAATCTGTGCCATGTGTAAAAACTGCTGGCTAGTAATAGTTTTTAAATAAAAAAGTAAATCAGTACCCACTTAAAACAGTCTATAACCTCTTTTGTTCTAACAACAGATACATTTGCAGTAAGATAAGTGGGATCTGTCCACAGAATTTTAAATAAAAGTAATCTGAGATTCCACAAGGAGAAAGAGGGAACACGCTGGGACAATGATCTATTCCCAACTTAAAACAGTATTTTTCATAGAGGTCTACAAACATTAAGTGGTGAAGTAAAACACCTCTTATGTGCAAGATGCATTAAAACTACAGGTCAGCAGAAACATTTTGTGGCTTATTTCCTTGACAACTAAGCTGTAAACAATAACAATGCCTGAATACTGCAGGTCCACTAGCAAAACAAAGTCGATATAACAAGTAGTAAATATGATAGTAAATATGAAGCTACAGTCACTGTCAAGTATGTAAGAATTTCCTAAAAATCTTACCTAAACCTTGAGCAACAGGTTATTAAAACCAACCTTTAACCAATCTTTAAGGCCCAGAAGAGGTCTAAGTACCACACTGCTGCCACGACCTTAATTACCTCCACCCCCCACTTCTAAACCAGCCAGCACCCTCCTGCATATTCCCAACAAAACAAAGGCTCATTGCTGAGCCCAGCACACACATCATTACTGGCATTCTTCAGCTGGTTCAGCAAGTAGTCAATGATGTCCCCGCCGTGGTTGGCATGGATGAGACCCAAGGCATAGAGACCTCCTCCCTCCTGGTAGGCTGACCCTGGAGAGGTGTCCTTGGGCAGGTAAGTTGCCATTAGCTGTAATGCTTCTTTCTCGTGGCCCTGGATGTCCAGTGTCCAGCAGGAAGAGAAGACAGTGGGAAGGGAAAGGTGAAAAAAGAGCAAAATAATATTTAAATGTGTTATAGCCATTACCTTCTCCACAAAAATCAGTGTTTCAGTGCCACAGGCCACCATTCACACTTACTGAAACTTACTACAGTAGGGAACTTTGGTATGTACCAAAATCACTTAAGAAACACCTTCAGTTTTAATAGCTAGAGACTATTAAATCTGTTCAACTCACAAAGGAAGAGAAACTTAGAAAAAATACTCTCTCCCTGAGCCATGTTATCCCAGCACCTTTTTGATTCTCAGCAGAACATACCATAAATTATATTGGATGTCAGACAAAATAATGTAAGCACAGTGTTTTAGTGCAAAGACACAAAATACATTATAGCTATGCCAGGTACAGTGGAGTGCAGGCACCATTCAGAATCCCCATTTCCACGTTTTCCGTGTTCACAAGTCAAGCATTGACACTGAGCAGAGGGAAAGGAATGAAATGTTACCTTGTGTATAACACCCAAGCTGGCAGTAGCAGTAAACTTAGCCCAGTTAGTGGCCCTGGCCAGCCACTCCAAATTGTCTCTAGATGAAAAGAGAAAGGTTATACAAAGTTTTTCACACAGCTTGTTCCTCATCCTGCAAGCAGGATTTAAGAGCACTGAAGACTGCTTCAAACTAGAAAGCAGCTCCAGAAAGGAAGGCAGCTAAACACATTTCCACTCTACATTTCTCTCCCCTTCATCAGTCCTGACTTTTGCCTGGTTGTAGTCAAGCTTCTAGACATGGGTGATCTCAGTGAAAGATAGAGAAAAACTGCTCAGTATGCAGCCCACCAACTCTCTGGGAGAAACTTCAGCAGAGTTTCTGCAGCTTTCCTTAAGTCCCTGGTTAGGTCAGCCCTAGCATTTCCCTTACAAGAGTCATTCAGTACTGTCAGTCTCTACCATAAAAAGATACATCATCTTAGAAACTCTCTAACTGGTAAACAAAGAGAAGAGAAATTCCAAAACTTCACCCTCCAAGCTGCTCATACAGTTAGCAGTCAAACAAAGCCAGTTTGTGAGGACAGAGAAAAGTAAACAATTCTCTAAGAGCATTAGAATTCTGCAGTTTCCACTCTGGAAGTATCAAGTTAAAGGATGGCAACAATGCTGTGCAAACACCTCTAAATGACATTGGAGCTTCCTTGCCATAGATTTACCTAAGGAACTGGTCACTGGTTGTCCCACAATGCATAAAGGAGTTTGCTATAACAGTTGCTGTATGACACACGGAATTCCTCACTGCATCCTGGAAGAACAAGAACAATCAGTATCATCACTCAGCAAAAGATACGCCCAAGGTCGCTTACCATGCTTGCCAGTACACTAGAAAAATTGACTGTAATGATCCTCAATTTAACCAGCTATTTCCCTGTAATCAGCTAATAGATTGCTAATACACTCTAACATATCCTCAAGCCATCTTTCCCATGCAAAATGATCCTTCCTGTGAGTTTCTTTCAAAGATGTAATTACTCCAATTGCCACTGAACTGGAGAACCCCCCCTCTGTTTCCCAGAACTGAGCACTGCACAGCGTGTGCTGCTGATGTTTCCAGGCCATTCCCGGAACTTTATTGCAGAATCACTCCTGAGCACTTAAGCAGCAGATGGAAAAGATTTTCCAATGCATTTGAAGTGTCATCTGAAATAGATGAATCCACTAACAAGCAACCCGTACTACTTTTACTGATGATGTGCATCTTATTTCACATATAAAAAACTTCTATGCTTTCTAGTAATCATTTAAGAGTCTAGTTTACCTGTAAATTTTCATTTGCTTACCCTTGAGTAACATCTTCCAAAACAAAACCAGTCACTCCATTCACTAGCTCTGCCTACATTACAGTATCTGATTGGTTTTGTCTCCAACATGGAAGTATTGGTCTTTTACTACATACTAGGATTCCCTTAGCCAAGCTGAAGGTGTGGGCTCACATAACACCTCAACCAAGATACCAGCATACTGTAACCTACAGTCCTGGCTGACTCCTCCCTTCCCAGCCAGCAGCATTTGCAATGCATCTGACACGGAGCTGGAGGGTGAGTTTTGCCCATCTTACTGGACAGATGAAAAACAAACCCACCAGAAAATAAAAAAGAGAAAAATATTAGTTTCTATAATCAATCAGAAAAAACCCAATTAAAATACCAACATGCTAACAGCAGCCTATCATAAAAAAAACCAGAACGTGGTCAAAACAAACACAGGATGAATCAGATAGACAAGACAACCATATTACATTTAACAAAGTCTCTTACCTTTGTGTTTTTGAGGATCATGAGGTCTGTATTGTTGTTTCGTATTAAAAACTGCAGATGTAACTCAATGGCCATTTCCCCACTTAAAATTTTAATCATTTTTGAGATCTGGTCCTTAGGCTCTGGGTTCTTCACATACAAGCAAAAAGGAGAAAAAAAATTCCATGAGAACCCAACTATGGCTCTGTTAAAATACAATTCATGAGAAGCTGCTCTGATATGTTCCCATCACCATATTCCAAAACCTATCAAGTTTTAGGACTAAAAAGACATTGTTTCTGTCCTTGGCGCACAAGCCCAAGCCTCCCAGAAATCAAATCTTTTGTGCACAGCAGTGCAGGTGGGAGAAGAGACTCTTCAAAAAGAAATGTATTCTTTCCTTGAAAGCAAAAGGGTGTGGGTGACATCTGACATTCTGCAAGCTGCTGTTTGGCCTTACAGAGACAGTAAGTCTCCTGCTAGAGGCAAACCCTTTTATAAATGTGAACCTGTATTTCCATGGAAGCTTTCATAGACAAGGCCACAAAGTTACAATACTTTGCATGACCATGCTGAGCTGCAGCACCATTCTTGTGAGCAAAAAGCTTTATTTAGAACAACAGCTAGTAGAACTAGGAAACACTAATACACTCATCTTACAGAGCTCTTTGAGAAAGTCTCCTTCCTCATGGTGGAACAGTTGAAAATGGATCTGTAGAAACTGAAGTTCCTTCTGAGCAGGGTGAAAAGTACAGCGCAGCTCTTTGTCCTGACATTGTTAGTGGGTCACAGACCAGCCACGCATGAGTAGTTCAGCCCTTAAACTAATTCCCTCAATTATTTCTTTGTAGCCAGCATTCTCAATTGTGTAAGATTAAGCTAAAGAACATTTCTGGCCACACAGATCGTTTTTGTGTACTTAGTACAATCAGCAAAGCCAAAGCAGCAGAAACTGATTCAAGACACCTTTCCTGCACAGAAGCACTGTCGAGGTTCCTTGCTGGGGCAAGAAACTCAACCCCCTTTGTTTTCCTTGTGAAATATAATTTGAAGAAAACACTTCTGTTTGCCCTTAATTAATTTTTAAGTGATCTGCAAGAATCTTTCAAAGATTCCCACATTTTGTTTGCAAACATTTACCATGGGGAAAAAGAAAAAAAAAAAACAACCAACAACTTGTCTTGGGTTTTACTTTCCTCTCTGCTAGCACTTCTTGTCTTCAGCATTGGAAATGTCAGAATTGCATTAACTATTCTACATGCTGAAATGCAACTGCATGCACTTGTTAGAAGTGAACTTGCATTCTCCAGCACTTGGGGAAAGAAACTAAACAAAAAGATTCCAACCAACTGGCCCAGCAACACAGCACCATGCAGGCCCGAGGCAACTTTATGGCTTCATGGAAAAGAAACTATGTTACATCAGCATCCCCTCCTGCCATTCCTGCAGAACAGCCTCAGCTCTATCTAGTCAGAACTACAGTTGGATTTTTGAAGAAGAAAAAAAATGCATCAAGCTAATTCACTCCCTAAGATTCTCAGCAGCAGTTAAATTTCAGGCCCCTTCTTCTGGAATGAGCTAATTGTTTCAATATCAAAAAGCAAACACATGAGCCAGATCCTTCTGTCTCCTTTTTCAGAACTCAGTAATTCCTACTGAACTCTGACCATTTCCCACTCTCACACAGCTTTCAGGATCTAAACTGCTGGACTTTAAGTCAGATATTTGGCCCTCAGAGATCATCTGTCACCTTGTCTCCAAGACAGAAAAGGAAGTCCATTCTTTATTAGCCAAACCAATTTAGCAATCCTAGAGATCCAAAGAGAACACATAAGAAAAACTAAGTAAGGTCTGTTTTGGAAATAGCACTCACAATTTCTGCAGACTTCCCTGCTGCACAAGTGCTTCCTGGTTTCTCTTCTGCTTCCATAGCATCACTGAAACAAAATAAAGATGAAAAATGCATCATTTGCAACTAGTCAAGAGTACTAATTTTGGCTGAACATTGTCCTGAAGGAGTAGCCCGGGATTTGGAGATGATGACTGGAAAAGAGGACTTTGATAGAACAAGGGCTGACTATCTGGAGCTCACTGCTGAGCAGAAAACTCCTCCCCCACTCAATTTTCAGGGAATTTGAGGACAAAGGCCTGGAATATTCTACTTTCTTATTTCATCTACAGAGAGGAAAAAAATAAAGATGCTTGTAGGGAATGAACAGACAGACACAGATGAGAAAACGAGGTCAACAAACAAGGCATCAATGATAATTATATCTTCCCCCAGAAGCCTTGTGCTTGTCACTATTAGCATGGATACTAGAGTGTTGACATGGAAATGAAACATATTAAGCTGTTGTTAGCACCTTGTTCTAATGCTTCACAGGCTGACACAAATTATTCTGTGTCTTTCCTTTTATTTCACTGGAAAAGAAGCGAGGAAGAGGAAAATGCTTGCCATGCCTGTCTCACTGATTCAAAAGTATTTATACCCAGCTCCACAGCTGCATAAACCCTCATATTTAACCAGCCTGGATCTAGGTGGGATTCTCCACCACACACTATCAAAGACAGTGCAGGGAGCAGGCTGTGCACAGACATAAGAGCTCTGGCAAAAGTACCAGTTAAGCGTTCTATGGTGATTACAGAGCAGATGGAGAACAAATTTCTTCCGTGCTGCCCCTGAGCTGAGCAGCAACCTCAGCATAGTTTGGCCAACTGTCCTGTAAGTCACCAAAAGAAGAAATAAAGATGATGGAATGGTTAGTGCCAGTTAAGATTTTTCTTAACAGCAGCTTCCTGCAGTTAAGACCTATGACCTTGACCACTGAACATGTTTTTAAAAACTCGAAGTAGATTTGAACTACCTGTTTTGAACTGCAAGTACAAAAGGGTCTGTTGACACCACAGTATCATCTGAGCTCACTCTTCCCACAAGCTGTGATGTGAAACCAAACTTGCACATAGCTGTGATGAGCTTTTTCCCTGAACTTCCCCCTTCCTTACCTTTGCAAGCTGCTGCAAAGACCACATAGCATCAGCATTCCCAAGGAACTCATACTGTGGCTTAATGAATTACTGCTCATTAGCTGAGCCACAGTATAACTGCTCTGTGCTTATCTCAACTGCAAAGAAAAATCCCTTTAAAAACCAGTAGATTTTGGTAGCACACAATTTTGTTTTGAGCAAATAGCATGTCTTGCCTATTACTCTGACTTAAATAAAGGGGAGTAACTTGATAGCTTGTAAAAAGCATCCATACATGGAATAGGAGGTTCCCTTACAGCAGGACTGGAGCCAAACAATTCCACCTCCTCCCAAGTCAATCCCCCCACCTGTCTTTCTCTGATCCAGGGACGGTGCCGGTGTTGGTGGATCCAGGCACGGAGGCGATGGGAGTTCCAACCGTGCGGAGATTCTGGATGACAGAAGACAGGAACTGCTGGCTCGCACTTTCATACAGGTCAAAGCAAATTTGGTAGGCCATGAGAAGGTTATCATCCTTCACCAGTTTTTCCAAGATGTCACTCACAGCCTGTGGGTCATCCAGGAATATCAGGCACTGAGCAGGAGAAAGGGAAGAACAGGAAAAAAAAAAAAAACAGGAGAAGACATTAGATATTTCAACACTAAAGAAAGAGAAAGCAACACTACCCATGGCCATACTCCAATGCCCTCACATCTGCTGCTTCCACAGAACATCCCCTTCAAAGAAAGAAAATTTCTCTTTCATTGAAGACAACAGAAAACTCAGAAGAGCTTTCATAGAAAAACAAGACTTATCCTACTAAACACAGAAATTTCAAAAGCACATTGAAGAAGCACCAGTCATTCTGTAGGGATGTCTCAGCTGAAATGAAACAGATGTAACACTGAGTCACGTGTACATGGCATACCAAGACTGGCAAAGACCTGAGAACATCTGAGTAACTTCACAACTGGTTGTCTAAACACTTTTAGACAATGGCTTACCAAAAAAACAAAGCACTGGAAATGTTCTTGTGAGGAATAAATAAAATTCCAAGCTGTGAATCTACCATCTGATACTCCCTACATAGCTTAAAATATTCTGTCAGAGTTGTCTGTGACCTCAAACTGCCTTTGCATGCATTTCTCTCTCTATAAATTGACCAATATGCAATATTTACATCTCTTTTTCAAGTTGGTCTCACTCTGATATATGTTGGAAGCACACAACCAGGAAAACATATTTCATTTAACTGAACAAAAGACAGAGAACAGGCAGATGTCAAGCCAAATATACCTAAAGAAGAGTAACTTTTTATTATCTTTAAACATAACTTTGAAAATTTTACCTGGCACACATTGATGAAGTCTGGTTTCTCCAGATTCATGTAGATCTTAACTAGAACTCTCAAGACTTTATTACGAAACTGTTTATTCTGCATCAAAGACATACAGAGCTTCAAGCTGTAGGCCAGCATCCCAGGAACATCGTTCTGAAATAAAATTCAGGGATAGCAAACATGGGTTTAGACTGACAAGCAGGATTTAGAAAGGAAAATAAAGCTACTCCTTTTCTATTTTAAAAAGCAGAGCAAATATGTGCACATAAATCTTCAGTTTCCTTTCCCACTTTCAGAAAAGCTTATATGCAGGTGTATTGCAGTTTAAAGAAAAAAACACTACAAAAAACATGCAGGACCAATATTTAATTCAGAAGTTAAAATGTGCAAAATATTAACTTAAAAGTACAATACCTATTTCCCCTTCACCCTTCTTGTTCAAACAATCAGTTTCAAATGCAGTGAAATTCACTGCACTAACAGAAAATGGCATCAAAACAAACCATGCACCAAGAAAAGATCAAGCCTGAGAAACAGATTTGGTTACTAGACCTCAGAAAGGTAATTCAAAATGGGGGATTTATAATCGGCAAGTTAGTAAATGCATAGGTCAACAAAGAAAACAAAAAGAGCAAGATGGATGCTTTATGATTATCACTCATACACAGAAATGGGAGACATCCAAACATACATAGAAGTGGCAAACTGAAAAGCAGTAAAATTTAAAGGATTCAAGCTATGTGTCTGGGTTTTGATTGAGATACTACAGCATAACTGGATTGCACACAGCTGCTGAGCTGCTGCAAATGACTACAGGCCTGCTTCTCTTACTGCCACTAACAGTAACATGACTTACCTTAAACCCTCAGTGAAAGATGTTAAAGCCAAGCTGCACTGCCTCAGAGTCAGGGCAGGCCAAGACTGCACACAGCCACTTACTGAAAATTAGAGCAGCTCACCTAGCTACTGGAGTTTCTTCTTTTGCTTGCCATTAATAAATCACTTACCCAGCCCTAAGGATCTCTTCCCACAGTGAATTACAGCAGACGACAGGCACAACTAAATAAAAGAGCTGCTCTTACATTATGCCAGCATAGTATCTCTGCCAGTAGCTGACAGAGAATACCTTAAGAAGAGGGCACATAGCCAGGCTTCCTGGGAATATTTTCCCATCAACTTGTAGCTCAAGGATTTCCTAAAGGTAAGGGGGATCTTCCTATACTTGATAGCCCTGAGTGGCTCTGCCTTCCACGAACATGCTGAACTGAACACCCCTGAGTTTAAATAAAAGGGATCTTTTATTCTGTTCATACAAAACAGGGCAAGTTCCACAGCAACATGGATCTTGCACTTGACTTCTGGATCCGTACCTGGAAAAGCCTAGCTACAGGCACCTCCTGTCTCTTGCACATACCGACTCAAGGATGGTTTTCTCAAAGATGTCCAGCCTGCGTGTCTCCAGAGCGATGCCAATGGCCTGCTTGTACTTGTGGTCATCCAAGCACCGCTGGAACATTTTGTTCACTATCCCTTCTAGCCTCTCATCCACGGGTTTCTTCTCCCCTTCCGGCAGCTCCGCGTTCTCCACGCACTGCTTGGTATAGTGGTCGATACATTTTGCTGAAGAGATAATGAACAAATATGGGGGAAATAGTCAAGTTCCTAGATTTTTGCAGTTTTGTACAGGTGAAGAGACCAGCACGTGCATGAACATGTTCTACCAGCAAGTACAGTGTATGGGAAATTACACATTTGTGTAGCTGTATACAGAGAGTAGTGGAAAACACTTATATTATCTCCTAATAAACTCTGATATTAGTGCTGAAGTCAAGTAGGTATTTTAAAAATTAAACCAAGGATATGATCTTTGTTCAAGTGTCATGTTAAATCAATTAGAAAACAGCAGTAGGAGACTTCATAGCTCCACTGCAAGCACCAGCTGGGGAGACTGGAAGCCAGCCCAGGTCCATCACATCCTGCACAAGGCAAGTGATTCCAGCAAATGAGATTTTTAAAAGGCATGCAAATTATACCTGCAGTCAACAGCTGACTTGCTGTTGTGGGTGGATAACACAATTGTCCCCCTCAGTTAGGTGTGCAGCTACACTTACTAGTCAATTATTTTCAAGGTCATGCTGAAATTGATAATAACATCAGCACACAAATGAGAGAAAGGACAATAAACAACCAAAGCAATTTTCTTATTAGGAATTCACTATAGAATAAGGGTTAAGAACAGGAAAAACATTCCAGAACTCCTAAGTCAATGCCATTACAGAATCCCAAGCCATAAGAAAGAAAGTACAAATAAACTGGGTAAAATTAGCTGCAGCATCAGTTTAAATGAACACAAAGACAGCAAGAAAAATACAGAGAAAAAAGCTAAACCAAGTAAAATTTCGAAGTTACAGCAGCTTTGAGAACACAAGAGCTTTTCTTTTGCAGCAACAGTTCTTTACCAATGATCGTCTCCACATATTCCGAGTTGTCATTGACATTGAAGAGGTCACCAGCTCCCAGGGCATAGTTCAGGGATTCCTCAAAGGCTCCCAGGTGGTAAAAAACTTTAGAAGCAACCAGAGCAGCAAACTGGCGGCTCCGAAAGCCCTCATCTTCATAGAGAACTTCACTGCAGAGGAGGGAGAGAAGAGCATCAGCTCTGTGTGCTCAGATCTCTTTAAGACCACATGACAAGTACAGGCTTGACTGAACTTGCATCTTTGGGACCACAGCTCCAGCCCCACATCCACACACATTAGTGCTTCCTAGGAAATATGGAGCTACATGCTGTACTAGCCGTTGTCAAGAAACTAGAACTACATCCACTTCATATCTCATGTTCTTTTTAAGCAGTATTAAGTGTCTTCTCTTACATTTTGTCCACTGACTCAGAGATCTCTGCCCAGAAGTCATTGACAACAGCATTCAACTTGTGAAGAGCAAACTCCTACCAAAAAAAAAAAAGTTATATTACATTAAAAATGCATTTACCACTTTTCCCCAGTTAAAACGAAGTACATTTTAGGATGGATATCATAAACACTGACCCATTACAACAGCAAATTCTATTTTAAAAGATCTTTGCGAGCATTCACTAATCTTTGCAAGCCCTTTGTAAATAAAGAGCTGTTCACTTAACAGGTAAGACAACTCTAGCATTCCTTCCCATGGCCCCTCTGTGATGAATGACTGGCTGAAGTGTCTGATAGATGAAATTCCTTGAAATACAAAGATTTCAAAGTCTTTGTGACAACCTTTGTGTAGCACATGGAATCAACCTGTGGCCTACAGCAGCCAACTCTATTTATCCATACAGACACAGTACTTTAGCTGATAAACAATCCAGAATCAGCCCACTTGTAATCAATTCACAGCAAAAGCAGGCATCATTCAGATCCATCACTACCTATGTCTATATCCAAGAAAAACAATTAGGTAATTACAAATATTAAAAAGTGCATCTTCCATCAACACACCACCACTTTCAGTGTTGGTGTTCTGTGGATTCACACTCTCTGTGCACTGGAAAGTTTCTGCTGCTGTTTTCTTCTTCTCATACTACTACTGTGATGTTTTTCCAAGTGAAAACCATAACTGTGATTTTGTTCTACATTGGTTAAATTATTCTAAAAACTTGAGATGTTCTTCAGCTTTGAATTTTACATAGTCAAAATGGAGTCTCTGGAATAATGTTAAGTTACAAAGCCCCATTATCATCAGAGAGCTGGGAGCTTTCATGAATAGAGATTTTTGCATTTGAAGTTCCAGTTTGATCCATGTTCAAAACAAGGAAGTTTACAATCTGTTATCATTTATTTAGGCCCTTTCTTTCAGCTTTCAGGCACAATGTGGTGCCCACCTGTTGCTATCCAACCATAAATTACTGAGATCTGCTCCTTTTTGATTTTAAGCTCTCCAAAAATGCATTTGCTGTTACTTGCTCTCAGATGTAAGAGCTTACCTTGAGCTGTGGCTCTTCTTCATCCAGAAGAGAGATAATTCCAGCTGAAAAACAAAATCATAGTTAATTTTGGTCTCTCTGTATCAGAAGTAAGCTTGTCATTTAGTTCAAAACCAACAGAACAGGAAAGAAGGCTGTCTCTGGAATGCTGATTTTAAATCTTCAGTATAAAACTTCAAAGATCAGATTCAAGTTTGTGTTAAATATGATGTAAAATAGTTCAGAATTTATAACTGAAAAAGTACATTGTTTATAAAAGATGACCATTCTTAGAGGAAAACAGAATTTTTCCATGCCAAGGAAACTGGCCTCATGGATAGGAGGAGATGTTGTACCTCACAGCTTTACTCCTGATGCTGTCCCAGAACATTTGTATAACCACCTACAGAACTATTGTTTAACTGACATGACTGAGAAGCTCACAGGAGCTCAATCTAAAGCACAGGGAGAGGTGCTTTCATTGCCAGACTGCAAAGATGAAATGGAAAGGGTTGGAATAGGATCTGATCAAAGTCCAACACCATTCACTGCTTGAAATCTTTAATCTGTTGTACAGCTTGACAACCTCTTTAAATCTGAAAAAACACATGAAACTGGAAAGGCCAGCAAGCCTATGGAGGGCTGAACTGGGCTTCCAAAAGATCTTCAGAAATCTAAAAGGAACATGTGCAGGTCCAAACCAAAAAGTACAAATATAGAATCTGAACAGTACAGAGGGTTAAGATGAAATATGATCAATAATATAATTTAGCTGCAGTGGGAGGCAGAGAACCCAAAGCTCACACAGATGTGTAAGTGAGAGCAGTTCTTGGCAGATCCACGAGGCACCTTCCCTCCCCTTGGCACCCACTGGCCAGACCCCGTGCCCAGTGCTGGGCACCACGTTTGAGTCATGGGCAAACCAGGGTGTTTAGAGCTGGGCAGAAAGAACAGGGAGCTCTGGCAGTCAGCTCCTGAAGGGTGGCTAGAGGCTTGTAACTGGTTGGTCTACAGAAACCTGGGGAGGGTGCAGAGTTCAGGGCAGCTGCCAGCAGGAAGGGAATAATCTGATCTTTGTGTCAGA
This sequence comes from Edolisoma coerulescens, assembly GCA_013397115.1. Classification (NCBI taxonomy): domain Eukaryota; kingdom Metazoa; phylum Chordata; class Aves; order Passeriformes; family Campephagidae; genus Edolisoma; species Edolisoma coerulescens. The sequence continues at coordinate 567,944 of VWZW01000169.1, forward strand.
TATGAACAGGAACAGAAAGACCAAACTTTAGTGAAGTCTCAAAGAATGAGGTTTGATGATATGAAAAGTTTTCTCACAGAAACACATTTATTCCTTTGCCTAATGAAGTCACAGAACCTCCATTATCAGGGATTGTTTTTAAAAACCATGTTAGACACACATCCATCAGCAACAGGAATTGAAGGAACACCAATGTGGCTCTTAGGCAAAGAAGGCAGATTCGGCAGCCATCCCACTGTGCTCCTTCCAGCTGTTTTCTGCATCTCTACCCCAACTGTTTGCTTTGTTTATTATTATTATTATTACTACTATTATTTTAAATAAGTTCCTCCATTTACCTGATATATCAGGAGAAAGCAATCTCACTCCTACACACCACCTACATACCTCGCTCCAACATACCCTTTTTACATTTTTTAAATGCCTCTAAAATGAATTCCTACTTTTCCTCAACTAAAATAAAGACTTAAACAAAGCAAAGGGTTCAGGAGGAGAAAGCTACCCGGACACTGTCACCCTCTGCACTGTTTCTCTCGCCAAGCCACAACCAGCCGCATGTTAATTTCTGGCCTGAGTACTTTTGGGAATGCTTCCCATATTTTTTTTTACAGTATCAAGTTCCCAAGAGATGCACAAACACCGCGTAACATCCAATTCCCCACACGCTTCATTATCCCGCATCCCTTAGACTGACGTTTCCTGTGCAAGGCATTTGCGTTCCTGAACTCCAGACTCCTTCCTCTTCCCCCTCTCAAGTCCCTGCTGCACCTCCCGAGAGCCCTCCGGTTTTACACCGAAAATGCGCTGCTCACTTGAAGCAGCTGGACCCTCCCGCTCACACCGCGGGACCCCCGCGCCGCTGCCTGGGGACCCCCAAAGCCACCGGAGCCCTCGTGAGACACCGGCAGGAGACGGACACGGCACCGGACTTCATGAGCCGGTCGTGCCGGACCGCCGGGCACCCGGGCGGCCTCCCTCTGCCGTCCGGGGGTAACCGGGGCGGGAGAGCCCCGTGACGGGCGGCCCCGCGGAGCCGCGGCGGCGCCCAGTCACAGCCCTGACTCAGCGAAACCCCGGCGGACAACGCCGCCCCGCGCCGCTGCCTCACCGGCCGAGGTGATCATGGTGCCGCCCGGCTGCCCTCGGAGGGGGGGGTCGGGGAGGTCCGAAGGGTCCGGGGGCTGGGGTCGGGTCCGGTCCGGTCCGGCCCAACCGCGGTGCCGCCGCCGCCGCCGCTGCCCGGCCCGGAAGTGCCGCCAAGGGCCTCTTCCGGCGGCTCCGCGCTGCGCCCGGGAGAGGTGCCCGTGTGATCGCCTGCGCGGGACGGCGGAGAAAGAGGCAGGCAGGAGCGGGGCAGCCCTGCCGCCGGGGGCCTCGTACCGTCCGCGGCCCGTGACGGACGCCCCGCGGGCCTCACGGGGCTCCCCCACAGCCCCCGCGGGCTCCGCACGACCTCCCACGGCGCAAACCCCACGGCACGGCCTGGGCGAGCTGTGAGTTCCCCACGAGTGACCCCGCCGGTGCCCGTGTTTTTGCCGTGCTCAGAGAAGCGGCCGCTTCCCCCGCCCGCAGTGGGGGGACATCTTTGGGCCACAGCGTGTCCCATGGCAGTGCAGGCATCAGCGATTTTATCTCATGGATTTAATGCCTCTGCGGGCCCCGACTCCTCTCACATTTCCCTGGGGAAAGGCCTCACCCATCCAACCCCATTTGTCCCTTAAAAGGGAAGCACAGGTAGAGATGAGTCTGACAGGCCCCATCCATCACGTCAGAGCATAGGGCAGTGTCCAGATCTGCACAGACACGGGCCTGACGGTTCCCCCGTTGTGGAGGAGTGTGGAGTTTTTTGGCTCCTGCTTTGGTTCCGGTACGGACAGATGGGACACACAGGCTGGTGGATTTGCACCGAGGAAAGTCCAGCTTGGGAGCAACGATGCTACGCAAGAGACCCAAGTGCCCAGATCTCAGCAGCATTCATTTCTCCTTGTTGCTACCGAATGGGAAAAAAGACCCTCTGAAGGGCTTGAATTCCTTGAGGATGCATAATGGTATCAGTTAGTGAAACTCATTAATTAAAGTTATTAATGAAAGCTTATCAGAGCCCTACCCACAACACCAAGAGGGGCTGCTGCACTCTTGGACAACTGGGAAGATCTCCAGCCTTCTCCATTGCCCCACCTGGGCTGCGCTCAGCTCTGCTGATCTTTTGCATATCAGACACTGGGGTCACTTCCATTCCATCCCAATATCCAGTTTTTTCAAACCAAGATAAATATGAGGTAAGCTATGCCTAATGGTTTTTTAAGGATAACACCATGGCAAACAAATAAGCACATTCCAATTCAGAAATTAAATGTCTTTATTCTTTACAATAAGCACATAACAGTGCCCTTAGATTATTCAATCAATTGACATGTAAAACTATCTGCTTACACCTCCAAGTGCACAGATAGTGAAAAAAGAAAAGAGAAAAATAAAGTATTCAAGTCACTTTTATTCCTTCGTCAAAGAAAAACAACACTTTTGGTCAAATATATTCTTGCTTCTACCTCCTAAAGCCCATGCAGTTCACCTACTTCCACAAGTCTCCTTGCAAGGGTAAACTTGCATGATTTACCTAAAAATTACCAATAAATAAATCCAGTGGATTTGCAGCACTAAGGGAGGTTTAGATGCCAATCTGTGTTCTTGGGCCACCTCTTCGTTGGTGAATTCTTGGCAGCAAAGGCCAAATGCTGCAAGAAAATAAAGATTCCTACTGTCAAGTCCTGCTGGACCCCCCTAACCCAGGGCTTTAGTGGGAAATACAGACCTGCCCAGCGACCTGGGCTGTGCAGGGATGGAGCAGGAGGGAACCTTCATCTCGCCAAGGTGCACTGAGCGCTCAGTGCTGAAACCCGGGGTCAGGAATACAGCCACCCACACCGAGTCACTTGGCTACATTTGTATTTTCCACAGGTCATAGGCACAGAAATCCTACAGAAATCCTGCAGGCTGGAAGGAGAGTGGGTCAGTGCCCTCTGTGCAGAGCAGCATCCCCTGCTCCAGGTAAGAGCTAGAGGGATGCCAAAGGCAAACTGCTGAGAGAGAGTGCTGGCCAGAGCTGGCGGGACTCCAGGCACTTCAGCTGCCAGTGGGAAAAAAAGGAGCCACAGAGAGGACAGACATGCACAGAGGATGTACTTTGGCAATTAATCCAGAGATGGGGTAGGCAGGTTGAAGTTTCTGATCTGAGCTGGAGGAAACTCCTAAAGGAAAGCTAGCCCCAACCAAAACCCAGCAGCTTGTGCTCAAACCTGTTTTATGTTGCTTAAAGAATTTAAAAGATACTGTTAGCGTTAGAGTAATATTCCTCATAAACCAAGGATTTCTAGTTAATTGTGTTTCCCCAGAGGCTGCAGGCAGCCTTTTGGAACTACTTAAATAGATATTTTAAATATTTTTATATTTAATCATGAAACAGCCACATCTTGTTGTGCTGCAGGCCACCTCCAAGGTGTGCCACCATGCCTGTGGAGATGTCCCAGAAGATGGCCCTCTCCTGTAGCCCCATCTAGCACCAGCCACACCTTAGTGCCCACCTGCCACCCCTCCAACCCAGGCAGTCCTTTAGTCAGTCTTTGAGCAGCAGGACAAGCCAGTCAGATCCTGCTCCCAAACCCCAGTCTGCTCTAGATGTCATTACCATATCTGTATCTTTTATGTTATTCTTGCTACCCAAGCTGGGCTGTTACTGCATTCTTCATGTTACACTGTTACACTCAAGCCTTTTCAGTAGCTGGTAGATCCAAAAGCTCACATTTAGTCCCACTGCCGTCTCCAAGCCACTGTGTTACTTGTCTTTTTTCTGTCTTTTTTTTTTTTTCCTGATCACAAAGAGGATGGGAACTTCCAAGCACCAATGAAGCAGGAAAACAAGGCAGCAGAATCAGTCTGCCGGGGAGGCCAGCCCCAGCAACCTCAGCAGGGAACTTTGCTCAGAATTAGAAAACATTCCTCATTCTTCAAACACGTGGCTGCATTTCACACTCAAAGTCCCAGCGTCATTTTGCCCAGGATATGGGGTACATCCCCAAAGGGCTTCTCAGAAGGCCAGTGTCCAGCAGCAGCTCCAGGTGCCCTGGGGCAGCAGGGCACAGCAGGGAATGGCTCTCTGGCACAGACCCCAGGGGCTGTCAGCAGCTACAAAAACCCTGATGAGTTCAGCCAAGCAGCTTTTTCCCTTGAGCTATGGGTCCTTGGAGGAGAGGGCCTGCACCAGCTCCTCCTCCCACTGCTCCAAATCCACTGTGCAGATCTGGAATTTGGACTGTGCTGGGTGCCCAGCAGCTCTAGGTGCCTGTGCCTCCAGCAGCTTCTTCGCAGTTTCCATTGGGGGACAGGCTGGCCAGAGCCACTTCTTCCTCAGGGTCCTGCAGGTCATCTGCAGGGAGCAGAGAGAGGTCAAGGGAGACCTGAACGGAAAACCCCTCATCCCAGAAAATGCTACTTAAGATGTCAAGAAAGCATGGGCTGAAGCAACTGATATACATTCACAACTTAAGCACAGCTGATTTTTTTTCAAAACTGATTTTCATTTTGTTTTACAAACTCAACATTGCTTCAGCAAACAGAGCAAAGGAGCACAGGGCCCAGCTCCTGGCCTCCCAAAGTCTCAGCAATCTCAGAACAAGTTGCATGGCCACAGGGTATCACCTGCCTGGCACTGACAGCAAGATCAGGCACTTCGGTTTTCTGACCATGGGGAGTGGGCCTCACATGTCTCAAAGCTGCATAAATGGGGCATTTCAGTTGTTTTGTCTGACTCTTATGCTCTTTAAGGATTTTATGTATTTAAGAGGCATTTGGACAAGGCCCTTAACAACATCTTTTAACATCTGGTCAGCCCTGAAGTGGTCAGGCAGTTGGACTAGATGATTATTGTAGGTCCCTCTCAAGTGAAAATATAACATTCTATTCTATTCTATTCTATTCCTTTTACAGTGAAGGACCTTTCCCTCCTCTTTGTAATAATACATGTATTACAAAGCTTCATAATACAATCTGTATCTCCACACCACACACCTTGTAGCCTCCCTGCATGAGGCACTGCTGCAAAAAGAAAATCACTGCTGGGAAGTGCAAGCTGAAGTGCCAACCGTGCACAAAGGCTGAACGCTATGCTGTGCATTACCTTAACAATTTCCTTTAGAACAGGTGAGCCCACAGCTGACTGCCCTCTCCCTTCTCTCTGCCAGCATCAAAGGCAAATGGTTTGGGAACACTCCTTCCAGCCACGTTTGCAGAAAACATCACATAATATCAGGGTGCTTCCAATTCATCGCTTAGACAGACAGTAGTTCTGCTTCCAAACACTCAAGCAAAATGCAGCTGAGTTCAGCAGTGCTTCCAGGGGTGTATTTGGGCACCCGACCCAGCATGGTTTTGTTTAGACAAGCAAAAGCAGATGGCGACAAAGCAGCCAGATGTGCTGTTTGTCTTCAGGTTTGGGCTAAATCACACCCAGCAAAGCAAGGTCAACTGAAGAACTGGAAATAGCTGGAAGAGGCTACCAGCAAGGGGTTTGGACACCAGGACCACCAGGGAATCATGAGGAACTTCTGACATTCACAGCAGAGTACAAGGGAGGGAGATGGGCATACCTTCATGAATGTTGTTTTCAGCTTTTGCTTCATAATCTTTTCTCCAGCTCCTCTGATTCCAAGGAATGCACTGCAGGAAGGATGGGAGCCTCCACCTCTCCCTGTCTTTCATGTCTTCTGAATAAACCAGAGAAGATGAGTTCAGACTGGTAGCAGGTCAGCCCTGCTGCTTCCCCACCTCTCCCTCCGTGAGCCTTGCAACAAAACCAGGTCCTTGCAACAAAACCAGGTCCACTCCACGAAGCCCACCACTGGAAAGTACAGAGCAACTCCTGGCAATCCTTATTTCTGGCTGAAACCTCTCTGCTACCCTGAAAATTTGTCCCTGGTGTCAGTTTCTGCTTTGCCACCTCGCTGCCGAAACCAACCTGGATGTGGCACCCAAGAGTGAGCAAGAAATCTGGCAGGAGCTCAGCTGGCACATGTGGTGAGGCTGGGGACTGACACGGTTAGGAAATTCCCACAGAAAGAAGTTTTCCTTTTGCATTGTCACACAGCTTCTATCACATCAACCTTTTTACTGCTCCCTGCTTTATTAAGCAATTCCTCCCTCCCATGGAGACCTGCTGGACACGCTGTCTTACAGCAGCACACTGAAAACTGCAGCTGTAACTGCTTGCAAATTACAGAGAGCATGTGGTCAATGTATGGTATTTGTTCTGGAAGACAACAAAGTTACTACAGCCTTTCAAGCCATTATAGTAAAACACTACAGCAGCTTGCAAAATACTACAGCAGCGTATTTTATGTGGTCTCCAACAGCAGCAGTTCAGCACTCCATTGAAATATCATCCAGCCTTTCACCTCCTAATCAGATAACAAATGATAAACCCCTTCAGCGTCCTTCAGTTTATCGAGCCATTGCAACACTAAAGGGCTCAGTGTCTTTCTGGCAGTCAACAAACAAAAAACTTCAGTGCACTGCCTGGGGTGCACTGCCTGGAGTGTTCAACTGCTCTTTGGAGGCACAGCTACCCTTGGGATCCCTCTGTCCATGTGGAGATTTTGGAAGGCAAAGCTCACAGAAGCATGGAAAGAAGCTGTCCCTGCCTGAGGCTGAACCCTGCAGCTGATGAGTGTCCTCATTACACACACACAGGTCCTGGGGATGCTTAATGACTCAGAGCACCAGGCAGAGCATCAGAAGTGAATGAGCACACACAAACAGGCTGTAACACCCCATCCACCTCGTCCTGCTCCTCTTTCTCCACAGCCGGCCACAAAAATGTGTGTACTGAGCCAAGCACCAGCAATGTGCCAAAGCAGAAAAAGGTCATGTATGCAGGGATGCTTTCCTGCCTCTGCAGCTGCTGTCCCACCAGGCTGCTGCAACCAGAACTGGAGGATTCACTGGTGTCTGGGAGGACACCAGAAATTCTTGCAGCGGGAACAATGCAAGGAAGACAAAAGCATGCAAAAGGAGAGAAGTTGGAAAGAGAGGATTGTTTGTGTGTTAGCAGAGAGGTGGCAGAAGACAGCCCTATGCCTTCATAATGGGTCCCAGCCCTCTCAAAGCTCCTCAATGTTCAGATCCAGGATTCTGGGCTGAGCTGATGGAAACAAGCACCTGAGCTGCAGCCAGTCATCCCCATGTCCCAGGGATCCCAGAGGACCCTGTCAACGTGGTGCTGAAGGCAAGAGCCAGGATCCCTCGGGGTAAAGGCAGGAAGACAGCAGAACAGCCAAGCCCCTGGAAATGCTGGGAAGCAAGGTAAAAGGGGGAAAAAATGAAAGAAGGGGGGAGGGAAGGGAAACAGCCCAAGACAAGCAGTGCCAAAGATTGAAATGTTTTGTGTGGCAGCTGTGAGAGCAGAGCCTGCCCAGCTGCCCATCACCCTGCGTTGGCACACAAACCTGACTCGCCTTTCCCCCCCGGGCAAATGCTGTTCTTTAGACCCGGCTGACACCCAGCTTTCATCCTGCCATCCTCACCTTGACATATGGTTTTACACACAAACAACGACTTGCTGTTGTTACTTGTTCATTATGCAAAATCAGCACAAGCATCTTCCTCCTGCAGGAAGGTCAGGTCCCGCCTGCACCCTGCAGCACAGGCCACATCCCAGTCCTGTATCCCCCAAGAACACACATCCATAGGCATGGGAAGGCCACCGTGTCATGGAATGCCACAATGTCACAGCCATCAGCTGCCACATCCCTGTTATCTGTGAGCTACTCTAGTGTTTCCCAAACTGCTGGGAAGTTTATCCTCCCTGGCTGCCAGGACTGGGAACCTCATGAGAAAGAGGCTGATCCCATTGGAAAGGCTCTGATCCCACTAGTATGAAAGAGATTTCATCGGGCAAAGGCAGATCTGATTGTGTGTGGAAGTTCCCATCAGTAGTGAGTGGTCCAATCCCAATGGGAAAAGCCAGATCCCATTGGGTGGGGAGAAAACCCCATCAGGAATGGTGAGATCCTAATGGGAAAAGCTTGACCCCACTGCAGGGGAGATCCCATGAGGAGAGATCAGGACCCATTAGGATGGGGTAGATCCCACTGAGAAGGGGAAGACCCCACGAGACAACGGAGCAAATCCCACTGTAAAAACCCCGGGGGAGGGAGGGAGGGAGGAAGGAAGGGGTCCCCCGACCCTGGTACCTGCGGGGTGCTGCAGGGCGGCCCGCAGGGCGCGGCAGGCGGCGGCGCGGCAATCGCCGGGGCTGCCCGGGCTGTACCGGGCCGCCTGCACCGTGCCGGGCGCCGGGAAATGCCGCCGCAGCGCCGCGTCCAGCACGGCCGCGTCCTCGCCGTCCCCGCCGGGCAGCAGGACGCCCACGAC
>VWZW01000169.1:576603-692407 GCA_013397115.1 Edolisoma coerulescens
CCCGCTCCAGCCCCGTCCCGGGACCCGCACAACCCCGCGGTGAACAGCCCCTGCCTGCTGCCGGGTGGGCACAGCGGAAAGGATATTAAAGAACCCCCGGATCTGCCACACAACCAGACTCAGAGCCCTCGCACAGGCTGGTCTTGCTGCCAATGAGTTGATAAAATTCAGGCAAAAAACTGTGCTGTGGAGGGGCTCGGAAGGTGAGAGGGGGATGAAGAGAGGCTGTGGTGGCTGCAAAGTGGGACACACACGAGGTCATGATAGAGAGCAGGTGATCATGCATCCCCAAGGTGCCCGCCATGGTGTGACATGTCATACCCCAGGGCAGCAATGGAGTGGCCTCTCTGGCATGTGCACTATGCCGCTGCACAGCCTGGCCAGGCTATAGCCACCCCTGGAAACAATTCCACTTTGGGAAACAATTACACCCTCAAAGGACATACCCACCCCACTGGTCACAAGTGCACAGCTGAGCTGCAGCCCCCACACCACACGCTGCATCTCTGAGTCCCTTCCCAAGCCAGTGTCCTTTGACTTCCCCTCTGCCGTCTCCATGCAAAACACAGCCTGCAGTCACAGGCCCACGAGCATCAGCATCACTATGTCCCATCAAAGCAGAAATGTTTCCAGGGATAAGTGCAGAGCTTTAGTCAGGGCTTCAGTGCTGGCACTTGTTACATGAATCTCTGCCAGCCAACGGTGAATGAAAGTCACTGTGCCCAGCCCTGACACTTGCATGGGGAAGTTCCAGTCTATTGCATGTGGTAAATACTTCCCCTATGCCGTATCAGAACAGGCTCCTCCAAACCGGTAACGTCTTATCACAAGAACCTGGGAAGGGATAAACAGCTCAAAGGTGTAAACGGCCAGAGTCACCTTGGCCAGTTGCTCTCTGAGGCTTTTTGGAGCCAAACCATCTCTTGTGGGATGGGTGGAGGAGTCTCTGAGTGCACTGGGGGTGAAAGCAAAGCCAAATCCACGTGCCTGTCCTGGATCAGTGATTCCCAACATGTGCATTGGGGCATGCTCATGCCACAAATGTGGCTGAACCATCATGCCTGCTGCCTGCCTATACTCATGGCCATCTGTCCCCAAAGCCCAGCAGATCGGCAGCCACAGCAGAAGGGATGTGCCATAGGCTGGTCGCCAGGTACAACAGAGGTGTGGCAGCTTGGGAAGGTCCAATTTTAATCTAAGAAAAACATTTGCCCCAGCTATGACAGGCAGCAAACACTGCCCCAGGCCAGCATCATGGACAAGGGCTTCAGAGAGACTTTCTGCCCTGGGTCCCAGCAAAAGTAACTTACTCATTGACAAGTGCTGATAAGCAAATGGGACAGGGGAAAAGGAGGGGAGATAAAACAGAAAGATTAGGCTCCTCTTCCAAAGATCAGGATCTGTTGTTGCAAGAGCCCATGCTTCCATGCCAGTGTGGTAGCCCTGAGAGGAGCTGTCAACATGGGAGGGCTACAAAGTTAGACATAATTCAACAGCCAGGTCTGGCCTTAGGGCTACCCAGATTTTGTGTTTACTAGGATTTTTTTCTCATCTGTTCAGAATACTGTTCATGGTCCTATGGACAAAAGCCCAGGGTATAATCAGCATCATGGCTTGTGCCAGCAGCAGTAGGAGGTAACAGGAACACATGCTGGCCCCCAGAAACCGTCATCTCTCTGGCACACTGCCACAACAAGATCCACAGAGTATTTAAACTTCTCATGAGCTGCCAGCACAGCCTGTGGTGTGGTGGTACTGGTTAAAACCTGACTGATGTGCAGACCATTACAGCACAGCTCTCACAGGGCTCTTTCAGAGCAGCACTATGCCAGTGACTCGCATAGAGATGCCAAGATGCCTCAGGCATTGGGAAGTTTGCTCTCTAGCAGGCAAATCCCCAGATTAACGAAGATAATTCTTGTAGAGAAGGTATAGAAAAAATTGGAGTTTTCTTCCTAACTCAGGCACACCACTGGCTACTTCTTTGCAGTAGCCCCGATGTTCAAACTGCCAGCACAGCCACGAAAAGCTAGGACCCCGTAGTGCAAATATTTTTGCACCCCGTGCAATTCTTTAGTTAATTTTGGGTACACATGTACCACTGCCAGCAGAGGCTGGTTGGAAAGGTGAATGTCACCCACAATACCCAAACATCATTGTTTACATTTCTTTACTCATTAACAGAGGTAAGATCTAACACATACAACTTTATCTCCCTTTGTGTTACTTAAAGAGGTACAACTCAAACAGTTCAGAGGCAGTCATGAGCTCAGCAGCATTTGTAGTCCCCCACAAAATGTCTTCAGAGCCCTGTCAGCAATCTGAGCAAAACCACAGATGTATTCAGAAGACCTGACACTCCATCAAACATCTGACAGTCACAGTTGTAGAGAATCACTATAGACAGCCCTAAATGAGGGTCATCACATCCCTTACATATGCCCATAGCTGTCCAGAGCAGACAACATCTGTTCATTTTCGACTTCAAAAGAGTGAAGATGCTTTGTTCAGAGAAACAAGTTTGGCATGTGTATTAGTGGTGCCTTGAACCCTAAACAAAATCAAAGGTCCACTGCATTAGAGCCTGCATTTACCAAGATTAACCTTTCTTCTGAAGAGAGTAGAAAGAGGACAGGGAAAAAGCATACTTGTGCCAGTGTTGATGATAGAAGAGCAGAGACACTGAACGAGCAAGAAGGAATCTGTAGGAGCTGTTCTGAGCCTGATGTCCAATGATCCAGCCCAGCTCCTTAAATTCTTCCTCTCAGTAACTTTGGTGCTCACAGGGACACTTAGAAAAGCCTCTGAGCCAGCTAGGAGCTGGAACTGGCTGCAGACAAGCTAAGCCTCAACAAACCTTTGCCCATTTGCTCTTCCACTGATCTATTCTCCAAACTTGCTTCAATTATTACTTTGAAAAACACATCTGTACTAGATGCTGGAAAGCATCTGCTTTACTTGTGTAGCACTACCAGGGCATTGCTGCAGAGTGCCAGCACTTGCTGGGCTCTTCATCCATGGAGACCTTTTTGGGTCCCCCAAAGAAGTAGCAGAGGAGGTAATTGCGAGAGAAGAAAATACCCCCAAACCCCACTCCTGCCCCCAACATCGCAGTCCCACTGATTCCCTTCTAGCCTGCCTCCCGTTCACTCCTCCATGGCTCTTCCTATTTCCTCCACTGACCTTCCCCAACCTCCCCTCAATATTTCTGGCCCCTGAACCCAAACCCCTTCCCACTTTTCACCCACTGGAGCTTGAACTTTGTATCAAACCAGACATGAACCCTTTCTGTGACAAGTTCAGTCACAACTGAATCCAAACTGTATGGTCACATTGTTCTGACCCAGGTCCCCTCACCCCAGACCCAGCCACCTCCAGGACCAGCTGAGGCAGCCTCAGTTTTGGTCCCATGGCAGCCTGTACCAGCTCAGCCCTGGCCTGGATCCATCCAAGTCATCATACCCCTCTGGGCTCCACTCAGCGGAGGTTACACACCATAAGCAAATAAAGTTGGGAAGTCCCTGGCACCCCACGGCTGGGACACAGCCTGGCTTCCTGGTGGGGAACCTAAAACTTTTTTCTTGTCTCTTTTCTCCAAAATTCTGTTCCCTCTGAAAGTTGCCCATCTCTGCAGTTGTCCTATGTTTCCTTGAGTCACCATCCCTTTCTGGATGGCAGAGAGGCATAGGAAGATATAGCTGAAGAGGAGGATGGAAACTTGGCACAGGGCCATGTGCAGAGAGCCCAAAGTGTTGGTCAGTCCTGATCACACAATAGGAGGGATGTCCTTCCCTGCCCTCTTAGAGACAGATGGAGGCTGCCCATCAGCCTATTCCACTCTTGGATCCTCCACTGGAAGATATTAAAGAACTGGCATTGAGTATGAAATCAGACCCAAGGACCAAGCTGCCTCTTCTGGTCTTTCTTCTGGCTGTCCTGCCAGAGCCTCAGCTGGATCCTTGCCTTTGTTTTGATAACAGGACCCAGGACTAGCTGTTCACAGCCACCAGTCTCCATTCTTTCCCAGTATACACATGCCTTTGACACCAACAGTGCAGCTTTTCTGCACTTACCTTTTGCAGCAACTCTTAAAAATCACCTCAGACCTCACCAAGCTGGGGGCCAATAGTTGGGATCACTGCACACAGACACAGCCCCTCCTGCCTCCCTCACCCTGCCTTGTGCATTCTCCTACTTGCTTCTCACAAAACCCCTTCTTGGCATGGCCAAGCTCCCAGGTTCTCAGAACTGCTCCCTTTTATAAAGGCAAAGGGCAGATCCATCAGCTTCCCTGGCGTTGCTGGAATGAGCAGAGCAGGTCGGTGTGGATCTGCCTGGTTTGACAGCCCTGAAAGAGGCCACAAAGAGGCCCTTCTGGTACACTACAGGGCACTCTAAGACTTCTGTGTATCCACCCAGGATTAGGTGGAGAATGCAGCAGGGGTGCAGCTTGAGAGCACCCATAGATGGCCTTCTGCCTCCTCTCCTCCTCAGCTCTCTGGGTGACCACACTCCTCATTGTCCCAGCCACACATCCCTGTGGCTACATCACTTGCCCTTGCAGGACATTCCTGTGCTCCCAAGTTCTAGCCAGGATTTCAACCGCATCTCAGAGTTTCTTCCCCCTTTCACCTTGACAGTGCCCCACATCACCCTGCACAGAAGCGCCTAGACACAGTACAAACACGCTGCCAGGGGAGAAACTTGAGAGCTGCATGGACTATGCCTGGATTTGGGTGGTTATCTCTGTGTTTCAGATACTACAGGAAATAATAGACACAGGATCTCATTGTGGCTTCTTGATTTAGTGATGGCCTAATATGCTGATCTTTTAAAACCAAACTTTCTTCACTCACAAACAGCCTGAACTGTACATGTCTTGCTTTGGCTCAAGAGAACTATTTCTTCATAAGCTTGATCCAAAACCCAAAAGCCAGTGTCCTCAGTAATGAAAGGCAGAATTCATCTCATGGAAATGCTCGTGGAAAGTCTCTTCCACAACAGAGGAATTGGGTCACCTCATCCAAAAGTCTGCCAAGCACCAGCACCACCCAAACACTTACAGCAAGGTTGTTTTGCTTCTTAAAGCCACATCCTTAAGGATGTGGAAAGAACCCATATTTGAAAAATAACCTAGAGGACCCTTTCTCTGATGAACACTGGTTTACAGGATCTGTACCACCCTCAAATCCCATCCCTTCTGTATGATTCTTCATAAACCTGCAGCTCCAGCAAGTTTCACAGTCTTAGATACAAGCTTTAAAGCTTATAGATACACACGGACACAGAGAAATGAGATAAGTATCAGATTTTTAATCCTTCTTTTGATGATAATGAAGATCTTAGGATGACAAAAGATCTACAAAAAACACCAGAGAAAAAACAGATATATAAACTCCCAATGCAAAAAGATGCAGCTACCTATAGTGCTTTGCCATGCCCAAAGAGGATGGGAAATGAGTTCAGGTATTAGGTGGGTAATTTGACTTAAAAATAATATAGTGCTCCCACAGTTCCTCCCATTCAAAATAACCCATCCCCGTAATTCAATCTGCTGGATGTGTACCCACTTGTATGTAAGGTCAGCTCCCTGCTACAAAGAACCCTGGGGAGTTTCAGGAGCTTTGTTGCTGATGGGAACCATGTACCACAGACTCCTGCATCCAGGTTCTCCTGGGAAAACATGGTCTTAGGCCTCAGTCTTGAGTTTCTCTCACTCTTTCAGTTTAGGGACAGTTTAAAATCTAGAGGCTGCTGGCCTGCTCTGCCTCCCTCTCTGCTGACAGCTGTTTTCTTAGGGACAGGTTTCTTAGGGTTCTTTAGGTTTCTTGATTTTGATAATCAAGCAGGGCATTTAATGCAAAGAAGAAACTGATTTTTGATAAAAGTTTCCCGGGGCAGATTGTTCAGCCAATGCAGCAAAGAACTCAAGAGTTTTATGGCTGAGGGTGCAGTGTCCCCTTCTGGCAGCAGCTACACACTGACTCTCATCCATGCAGAAGGCCTGGGCAGACAAGCAAGGCACCAGGAAGTGTTCTGCAAAGGGACATCGAGCAGGACAGTGCTAAAACCAACCTGACAGGTTCTGCTGCCCAAGGGAATTCATTCTCCATCTGTCTTTGATACCTTCTCTTGCCTATGTTCGGGCAGAACTCGGCAGTATCTGAGCTCTGGGAGTGAAATAATGAATGGCTCCTGGGAGTCGACTTCTAGGGAAGGAAACACAAATGATAGAACACCCAGCACCATCCTTGCAAAGCTAAGGCCTGTGGCCACCCAAAAAGGTTGGCATATCCCTCCAATGAAGAGCTCAGGGTCAGTGAGACCATGGAGCTGTTAACATCATCACAGAAAGCCCCAGCAGTGAGTCAGAACCACAGCTCTTACACTGAGCAGCATTTCCATTGCCATGTGTGTTTTGGGGCAAGAAGAGCCAACATCATCTGACTTGGAAAAGGGCACACACTTGGCTCAGACACATTGTCCATCCCCATCCCAGCTTATTCTCATTTCTGGCTCATATTGCCTGCAAGGTCCAGCTTGTCTTCCCTCTTGTATCTGAATCCAGTCAACAAGCACCACTTCCATCTACACTGTCCCTCAGACTCAGTCCTGAGCATGTTTTTGTGTCCCTCACCCCTGTGTTTAGCTGTGTTACTGGGTTACCTTCATGGCAGTTCAAGGCTTCTCTCAGTGCCCTACAGGCAGCTCTCTTTGCCTCCAGGACACCTCCAGGCTGGCCTGGGCTGTAGATTGCAGTCTCCACGGTCAGTTGCAGGGCCCCATCCAGCACGCACTGCATTCTCCTCAGCGCTCTCACTGCCTGCTCCAGCTGCTCCTGGGAGTCAGGACGGATCATCACAAGCACCAGCACGTCCGGCAGGCAGGGGAGGAGGTTCCTCACATCCCGGACAGCCTCCTCCAGGTGATCCCACTGCATGAGCCTTTTCAACACACTGGCTTGCCACAGCATAAAAATCAGATGTGGCGGAACCGTGTCCTCCTCTTCCTTTCCCTCACTCTCTGCCAGCTGAGGTTTGTGCTTGATGTCCCCTGTGCCACACAGGTCCCGGGTAAAATCCACGAGTAATGAGGGAGCTCTTGAATCGGCATGGTCCACCTCCATCACACCCACCCGTCCATGCCGGCTCCCCAGCATGTCCAGTAGGTTGAGGAAATCCCAGGTGGTTCTGTCCACAAAGGAGGCCGGCTCCTTTGATGCCATAGCTTCCTCTCACACGTCAGTTTACTGTGCTGCTGGGGAAAGGAGTGGAAGTAGCAAAGGCAATTGCACAGCACAGGCCCAAAACAGGCAACACCTGCTGCTCTGAGCAGCCAATGCTGGGTTTAGTGGGACCAAATCAATATGAAAATAGCAGAGTTTTGCTACAAACATTCAAAAATTGCAGCCATGTGCTATTTGGGTTGGACCTTCCAGAAATAGGCTTTGTACCACAGCAGTCCAGTACAATACAGAGAGGTGACAGGGGAGAGAGAAGGGATGATTTCATAGTTTTGGGCATCTTGTATCAAACTCAAAAGGACTTACTACCTTCTCATCAGCAAAATCCAACTATACGATAGTAACCACAGGCCTACCAACCTGTTGTTACAGTCCACTTTGCTCCCTACATTTCCTCCTCCTTCCTCTGTGATGCCTAAAGCTGAAAATTCCATCCATCCTTCCTTGAATCCTATGTGTCAACCCTGTTGGTAGTTGTGGAGGACTAAAAGCCCTACTTGACCTGGCCCAACATCCTGTAAGCTGCAGTTTCTCTCCAAACGTTAAAAAAATGCAGCTTTCCATGGCAAGGGCCTTCCTGCTGTGACGGACAGCAGTAGCAGCAGGTTTAGATCTTGGAAGTCCAGCAAAATGATTTCTATACCAAGTTTTTTAATTCCAATTCAAAATAAAGTTTTGATTTATCCAACAATGTATTCTGCACACACAACTACTCCACCTCTTTCAGAAGAGGGTTAGCTGGGAAATACCAGCTAACTCCAAGAGATGTGCAAAGCCAACAGCTCAGAGGGCTCCCTGACAGACACTGGCAGCAGGGCCAGGCAGGGAGAAGGAAGCTCTCATCCCCTGGGAAGGAGGGACTGCGCTGGAGTGGGCTAAAGGTATGGTTGAGCCAGCAGACTCACCTGCCTGACCGACTAGGGATGCACTGAAAATAATGGAACTACATGGAGCACTTGGAGCCACCCTCATAGGGTATTCACAGGTCATTTTGGGACTGTGACATCAGCAGCAACCATGACAACCTGCACCTGCCTCAAACCTCTCTTCAAACTACCCAGTATTTTGGGGGGATTTTCAGAGATAAGAAACTCTGAGCCTTGCACTTCAAGACTTTAAATTCGTTTTTCACCACCTTATTGTTAACAAACCTGAAAGAACTATGGAAGTGCTGTGAAGATGCTCACTGCCCCATGTGACATGCTGGGATAAGGCTGGCCAGGAAACCAGCGTTAACACTTGGGCACTACAGAGCCGTGCTCTGAAAATGCGTTTAAATAACTTACACAGAGCAGACACTACAGGCACAGGTGCTGCCCAGGTACACAGGGGCTCATTATTTGGGATTCTACCAGAACTACTATTTTGAGATGTGAGAGAGGCTTTGCACCTGCTAGGATTTAGCGTCTCTGTCCGTGCTGTCAATTCTGATACACTACTGAGAAAGAAGTCTCTCGAAATTGGTGGAGGCGATAAAAACAGAAATATACAAAAGTTAAACAGATTCTCCATTTTATTTTCAATAAAAATTTAGATCCTAGATGGATACAGCATCTGTAAAACACAAAACCAGAGAGAATCATGTTATAAAGCTTGTTTTCAAACACAAGTTTTGCAGTTACAATCCAGACCATCAATCTCTTCAACTACTATAAAGGCAATCCCCAGTTTATACAGAAGAGGTGTGAGAATGGAAAAGCCCAACAGCTGGTTCAGTGACTTGCAGCAGCACTTTGCTGGTGGCACAGACTCTGTGGCAGCCAGCCCTTCTGTGCACCAACAGCACGAGTTCCCATGGCTCTGGATTTCAGGATTTAACTGTGCTGCTCCTACTGTGCTTTTTCTAAGGCACAGGAGAAAGACAGAAAGGAAGAACTACACCACTCTGATGCTCCTTTTGACAACATCACTAAGAAAATATTACATCACAACTCTGGGTGAGGGACCTAAAGGGACAGTCTCATTGAAGCCTTGTGGCTAAAATGCCAACTGTGGAGCAGGTGGGAGTGGCCATGACAGGACAGCACAGCCCTCAGTTACAACATTTGGGAATAAGAGAAAAATCAAACAGATAGAGGAGTAGAAGGGTGCAAAAATACACAGAACAGACTGGGGGAAAAGAAATCAAGGCAGCTTTAGAAAGGAGTTGAGTCCTGGAACTTGAAGAACCTTTCAAGACAACCTGAGCAAGCACACAAACCCGAGAATGAGACAAATCCCTTCAGCACAGGAAGCCAGGAATAAGCTTCTCTAGGCTCCAAAAGAACAGTCACTGAGCCATGCTGAACACCCAACAGCAACAGAACAAAACCAGAGTTCAAATGTTCCCTCATACTATGTGGAATTTAAAAGGCACTCCAAAACCTGCTAATAAATATCTTGTTGCTAAAACACATCCACTTACCACCCGGATTCTGTGTCCAATGGCCTTGGCAGGAAGGTTGGAGCGGAACTTGGCACGGACCATGCCACTGTTCCCATGGGCGCGGGTCACCTTCCCCCAGATCACGCGTGTCCGGTTGGGTTTGCCGCCGGGGGTCACCGTGTTGCTGGGGAAAGGGAGGCAAAGAACAGCTGAGCAGGGCAGTCACAGCTCTGCTGTCACCAGCAGTGACAATGTGGTCTCTTTAAGGCACCTCAATAATTTAGTTCCATAGCCATCTTTAACCTGACCAATGCCCACTTTTATTTACTTGTAAAATTTGCCAGGTCTGGGATTTTCACTGCACGTTTCAAAGGGGTAGTTACAGCTTGTAATTTATAGAAGCTCCACTGGACAACTATTAATAACTTACTTACAAAGCTCAAAATTTTGGAAGACACTTCTGCTAATGTGATTAAACTGAAAAATCAACAACATGAGATTGCCAACACCTTATTTGTAAGATTTCTCCAGACACACTGAAGGCAGGAGAAGAACAGGCCATTGGGATAGATGGCAAAAATTGCCTTAAATGAAGAGCCATGTGCCATGTTGGAAATGATGGTGGTCAAGTTATCAATCTGATCAATTTTATTCAAGGCAATTCTGAACTCTTAACAACTGCACTCAAGGAAAAAAAAGGAAGTGAAAGTAAAAAGCAGATGTTCCCAAGATCTCTACCAATGGCAGCAGAGCAGAAGTGACAGACAGTGCTCTGAAAAGGGCACAGAAAAGTCAGGATACAAATTCATCCAGGCTTCACAAAATCATTTTACTGTTTAAGTAACTCAACAGCTCATAGTACTCAACACAAATTCACCCACCTCCATTTACTCTATCAACCCACCTTCAGTTTTTGTCAGTCTTAGGCAAAACTTGTTTCCCATCCCACCTGCTCTCTAACATATCATATAATATCATTATGTCCTAGCATTTGAAAAAGGTGATACAAGAACTGGCTAATTCAGCATAAAAATAAAACATTACTTACTTTTTAGCTTTGTACACATAGGCACACCTCTTGCCCAGGTAGAAGTCTGTCTCCTGACGGGCATAAACACCTTCAATTTTCAGAAGGGCGGTGTGCTCCCGCTGGTTTCGGAGGCCACGTTTGTAGCCAGCAAAAATGGCCTTGCACCACAGCCTAAAAACATGGAAAACATCTACAAATTATAATTCACTCCAAAGTAACAAAAGTAAAAACAAATCACAGGCTGTTTCAGCAGAAACTAATTCTATACCAGTAGAAATCAGCAGAGGAAACACCCGACTTTCACATATCACTGCAAATCCTTACGTTCAGCGAACAGAGGAAAGCTGAGTATCTGGAACATGAAGTATTTATGAGAACTTTACATTTTTTGCTTGTCATAAACTCCTGGCACTACATATAGGCTTCATACTAAGTTTCAAGTGCTTCAGCATTAGCAGATATTGTTTCCAAATGTCGACTAACATTGATGAGTAAACATTGCTTTTTCTCTACACATCATAAGAAATCTCCTATGTTGCACTAACTGCTACAGAAGATATGAACTGCCCCTGATTTGTAGCCTCAAAGGAGTTAACAGCCAGAGCAACAGCCTGACAGCCACTGGACACACACACTGCACAAACTCCCCAGCAATTCTTCAGGACAAAGTCCTGTCTGCACTGCCCAGGTACAGTCATTAGACTTGTCCCACACACGGAGCACGCAGCACACCTGGCCCAACAGCATCCAGCACCTGTCCCGGGATACAGCAGGATCAAACTGAGATACGCAGTTCTACCTGCCACACGTGTAACAGGAGATGCACTCCAGGGATAAATACTAACACATAAAGCTGTGATTCACAGAATCATCGAATGGTTTGGGTTGGAAGGGACATTAAAGACCATCCAGTTCCGACTCCCTGCCACGGGCAGGGACACCTCACACTAGACCAGGTTGCTCAGAGCCCCATCCAGCTCGGCCTTGAACACTTCCAAGGATGGGGCAGCCACAGCTTCTCCAGGCAACTCAAGAGTATTCAGATTAAATCCCTTCATTTACAAACTCAATCCCTACACCATTTAGAAAAGTCGGTGGCACAACAGGAAATTTACTCAAGGAAAAAACACGTTGCTTCCTTTACTCAAGGAAACAGTGTATGTCAAAGCTGTACTGCACACGGGACGTTCACAAACGCTGTGATAACAAACCCATCAATTTTACATTGACATTTACTGACAGGCCAGGAACAGCGTGGCACATCGTAACAGCAACTACAACCAACTCAAGGCAGAGACTTCAAAAGAGGGACACACAACTGTGGGCGTTTAACCGGGCCCAGCAGGACACTGGGCAGAGGAGATGTCCTGGGAAACGAGAGCAGCCGGACAAACACCGCTCATTGCCTACTGCTTCAACAAACACTCAGGAATGCTTCAACAGCGTTACAGCAGCGNACCAGACGACGACAGGGGTACGGCGGCCCCGCGCCGTCTCCGCAGCGCCCCGTGTCCCGGCCCCGCGCTCCCCGGGGGCGATCCCCGAAAGAGCGATCCCGGCAGGGGCGGCCCCAGCCCCGCCGCGCAGGCACCCGCTGGGCATCTCCACGAGGCCCCCGAGCGTGGTGGTTGCCATGGAGACAGGCGGCGCATCCCGGTGAGGGCGGAGGGCGGCCGGGAGCGGGAGTGGGAGCGGGAGCGGAAAGTGGGGAAATGAGGGCAAATCTCGGTGGAAGGTTGAGGGGAGCCCGGGCCGGGCTGGACAAGGTGAATGAAAACCGGCCGCGGCGGTGGAACGAGCCGAGGAGCCCGAAGAGAGGCAGCGCGGAGGGAAAGAGCAGCCCTTGGTGTTCGGGGTGGGCTGCGGGCCCTGCCCGTCGTCCTCCTCTCACCCTGAATCAGGGAATCATCTCGACATTTATTTTACTACCAATGTCGCTTTGGATGCAAAAAACATATTTCGACACTGAAATCCCTGTAACCAAGTCTCATATTCCTGTGTTTTCCTAAATAAGATCTGGAAGCGTGTACTTACCCATTTGCCCACGNAACAGGAAATTTACTAAAGGAAAAAACACGTTGCTTCCTTTACTCAAGGAAACAGTGTACGTCAAAGCTGAACTGCACACTGGACGTTCACAAACGCTGTGATAACAAACCCATCAATTTTACATTGACATTTACTGACAGGCCAGGAACAGCGTGGCACATCGTAACAGCAACTACAACCAACTCAAGGCAGAGACTTCAAAAGAGGGACACACAACTGTGGGCGTTTAACCGGGCCCAGCAGGACACTGGGCAGAGAAGATGTCCTGGGAAACGAGAGCAGCCGGACAAACACCGCTCATTGCCTACTGCTTCAACAAACACTCAGGAATGCTTCAACAGCGTTACAGCAACGAGCCGAGAGTCACCGCGGGCAGTCACTCACCTCCCGGTCATGGTGTCCTCCCGCAGACCCGGTCCCGGCAGGCCTGGAAACGACACACAGCCATGAGCCTCAGGCCGGCATCTCCGCCCGGCCCGGCGACCGGGAGTCTGAACACCCGGGGGCTACCCGGGGGCCACCCAGAGCTCCGGGACCCTCCGCTCCCCCACAGCGCAGCCGCCTCGGCCCCGCTCCAGCCGAGGGCCCCGACGCGCGGTGGGGCNGAAAGTGGGGAAATGAGGGAAAATCTCGGTGGAAGGTTGAGGGGAGCCCGGGCCGGGCTGGACAAGGTGAATGAAAACCGGCCGCGGCGGTGGAACGAGCCGAGGAGCCCGAAGAGAGGCAGCGCGGAGGGAAAGAGCAGCCCTTGGTGTTCGGGGTGGGCTGCGGGCCCTGCCCGTCGTCCTCCTCTCACCCTGAATCAGGGAATCATCTCGACATTTATTTTACTACCAATGTCGCTTTGGATGCAAAAAACATATTTCGACACTGAAATCCCTGTAACCAAGTCTCATATTCCTGTGTTTTCCTAAATAAGATCTGGAAGCGTGTACTTACCCATTTGCCCACGTCAGGGTTATTCACTCCCGATTTCTGTCACTTCCCTCACATTGCCAGAAATTCAGGTGCATTTTCAGAGCACTTAAAATGATTTACGGGAAGGAAGGTGAGGGGGAGGGAAACCTTGAGGAACCCTGATGTTCCTTTTGCCTTTTCCTTTCCTTCTCTTCCCATGCCTTCCTTTCCCTTCCCCTTCCTCTCTCCATTCCTCCCCTTTTCTCTCCTTTCTTTGCCCTTCCTCCCCCCCTCCTGCAGAGCTGTGTAGGGCCACATCTATTTTGCTTTCCGAGAGACCTTTCTTTGGTCAAAATGAAGCTACTTGTGATTTCTGGCTCAGCTGCTGCTCCTGTAGATATTCAAAATCTCTCTTTGCCAATCATTTTCCAAACAGAGCTAAAGGAGATGTGACATTCTCAGCTATGCATTTTCTCACTGGAATTCACCGGAGTCTCTTTGTTTGACTACAAGGAATGCTGCACAAAATGCTGCTCTTGAATCCATTTTCATTTATCAGGCAGCAGGGTGGGAGAAATGTACATCCAGGACTCCCACACAGCAGAGGGAGTTGCAATCCCCAAAGGAACAGGAGGCCAGACCCTTTATACAGTTGTTTTAAAAATTATTACTTGATATGTTTTTCTTTCCCTTTAGATCAGCAGGGAAAGAATGTCAACCAAAACTCATGGGGAAAACTGAATCCTTCACATACTTCCTCTTTTTTTTTTTTTTTTAATTATTATTAATAGAGTTTAATGAGGCAGTTCAGCAAACACAGCAATGAAGGGCAATGCCAGTGGATGGTCTGAGGGCACTGTGTTGACACTAAAACCCAGAGCAAGCAGCTCATATTTGTAGTGTTTCCTAATGCCCCAGACAGTGGTTTCCTTCTCAATTCCAGGTTAACACAAGCCCAGCCCCTACTGGCTTGGCGCATGGATCTGCTGAGCAAGGATATGGATATAAGAGAAGATATACAGGAGGAGCGAAGCAGCAAAGGAGCTTTAGAGAAACATTCCAGCTGCCAGCTTTCTTAAAACATATTAATATCCTAAGTTCATTCTCTCCTGGTCAGAAGCTGCTGATGGAAAAGAGGAAAAGCTGTTGCATCCTCCTTTGTTTCCAAATAAGTTCCTTTTTCCTAAGAGAGCTGCATGTGTTATTTCTTCTTCCAAAAATGCCTCTGTAATCATCTGTCACAGCTATCTCCCAACACATCTTTTTTCACCATATTTTTAGCATTAGAACTCCACATGCAAAGGATTATTCTTAGGTTGTTTAGACTGAAAATATGGATCATGGATTTCTGAAGAAGATAAAAATGAATAAAACATTGAAAAATATTTTATTAATGCTTGTTGACTGGAGACACTGTCTGACTTTCTTGATGTAAAAATACTGCATCTCCACTTCTATTATTGATTCCAAGGTTGAAAAGAAAGGTGATGGGTTTAGTGTATTATACAGATTATTTGCTATTTCTTTTTTGTTAATGCTGTTATCAGATTGCTATCTCAAGTTGTTACATTTTTTTTTAATAATTAAGATAAAAGAGAGAGAAAAAAATCTCAGAAGTAAAGGGATGAAATCAGTTCCTTCTTTGTCCTAGGTGACCATCAAAGGCCCTGCTCAGAGGAATTAATTAGGTATGTGGATACAAACAATACAAGTATAGTGAACATACTGATAATATTCAGAATCACTACTTTGCTATTATCTTTTCCTGCCATGATTTAAACAAGCTTCTTGAAATAAATCAGGGTGCCTCTACCATTACCTTGTCTGAAAGGCTATTCCATATTTTTATCCATTCAAGAGTTGAAAACCTTATCATAATTGCCTGGCTTAGGGGAAATCACTCTCCTTTGACCCAGAGCAGTATTACCCTTTAACTTAAATACCTCTGGCTCTCCCTGGTATCTGCTCTTCCTATGGATTTACTGAGAGCAATCCCAGTCACTGCCCTGTGCACACTTTCTAATCTTATCCCCAGGGAGAGCTGTGTCCTCTTACAGCACATTTCAACACGTGTTGCATTAAACAACTTCCTGCAGCAGGCAGGGACACCAGGAAATGTGTGCAAATGTGTGAAATCTGAGTTATTTTTGTTTGGTTTACCTATTCTGTACTAACAGACATCAAATAAGCCTGCACTTAAAAGCGGCCTTTCTTTACTGCCAAGTGAAATTAACTTCATGGTCCAACTGTAAATTACATATTTTCTTCAAGAAAAACAACAAAAAAGGAGGAGGACAAATGATAACAGCTTCAGAGAAGTTATACATTTTTATACAGAGAAGTATGCATTTTTTTAAACACTTGCTTATGAAATATCACTGATTTCCAGTGATCCAGAGCACAGCTGCATCCAAGCCTCTTTATTTTCACAGAATATGGCCATGTCTTATGCTAACAGGGACTGCCTAGTATATTTCCTTGGCATCCTTTCCTTACAGGTTGGACTGTAATATTTTGCAGGCTTAGGATATGTTTATGCAAGGGTTTTACAGATGGCACAAATCCAGTTTTGGTAGAGCAGCCAAATTAAGGTTTTGTTAGTGGCTGTTGGTACTTCCATTGCAATGACACTCAGGATCTCAGCCATCTCAGACTGCAGTTGTGCTGCATGTTGTACAAGAAATACCTGGTTTGTATGCACGGGGTTTGGAGGGATTGCCCAATGTCATTAACATTTTCAGAGAAATTCTCCGTTGTTGTGCAGGTGTTTTCTTAGGTACTTTTGGATTAATGGTGAATTTCCACCTTTCCCTATATATACTTTGACAATATTCCAACTGTAAGTAAGGCAAAGAGGTGCTTAAGTGTTTGTCAGAGCAGTCTCGTGTTTGAAATGCAAGTTTAAATAAAATAATACAGAAAGTTAAAGATGGTTTACTTAGTCCAGGTATTGGTTCTTGTTTAACTTTCAGCATCTTAAGATGGTAACGGTTCCTGCTGAGAGGGGACTGGGATCATAAAAGTGTGAAGGCTACACAGTGATATTGAGGAATGATTAGAGCATGAAGGTTCATAATCTGAGACTTTATAAGACGTGGATTTATTTTTTTTTCTTTTAAAAAGGCTCTTCTGTTGTTTCCCAAAGTCCACTATGAACCACTGCTCCCCCCTGAACTGAATAATGAGGCACCTCACCCAGTTTGTGCCCTCCATACCCATTCCCTTCTCAGCCTGTCTACCCAGATCTGCTGTAGGAGGGACTAGGACCTCTTTGTTTTGTGAAAGCTAAACATTCCCACTGTCCCTGAATGCAGCCATTAGCAGAGCACAGCTCCTGTTATAAACAGTGTATGGAAGGTTATAAACAAAGCCAGGGAAGTATATGTAAGGCTGCAAATAAGGCTATTTTGGGTCTACCTTTAGTTTAAACTGTTGTTACTGACATTTCTACCACCATAGCATTTTTCTGATTGGTATCTTTTATCTTTGTTCCTCCTAGCAAGAACACAGAGACTAAACAAATGGAAAAAATCACTCATCTGGAAGCTCTGATGTTTAGTGCTGTGCTGGAGAACTTTGTGGATCAACTTGCAATTCTTGGATATATCATGCCAGTTTCACACGAGGACAAGACAGAAGTCAGCCATGTATGTGCCACTGCTTAAAAAGATGTATAGAATATCTTTTTTTTTTCTTTGTCTTGGTTTTATATCTTTTATCAGCATTTAAAAAAATTAACTCAAATATATTTTCTGCAAATGCTCCATGACTCTTGGGTGAAGAAACACAATAAAAGTGACCTAATTTTAATATTTATACTGCAGCAGCACTGAGAAGCCTTGGTCAAGACTGTGCAAAGGACCCTACTGATCCAAGATGAGGTTCCTGAGATTATAATTCTAAAATCTCAGTGGTTGGACAACAAGCAAAGAATTGGGGAAAAGGAAGCAAAACATATGTTGGTTCTTATGTAGATACACAGCTGTTTTAAAAGTAGAAATGTATAGGTTATTTCAAAGTACTCGAAACCAGGGAAATTCTGTTCCTCTCTAAGTCCATGCCAAAGTTCCTTTTGTTCCCACAATGTATCAAGAAAGATGCATTTCAAAATATATTAGTAACTACCCTTTCTCAGTGGTCAGTAATTATTAGTTGATTTCTAATAGGCATCATAACTAAGTTGGGCAGAGATATGAAGAACAGAGAAGAATTCCTAATGCTCTGGCAGGGGGTTGTTGCTGTGGAGGAAGGTGGTGTGACATTTCTGGTAGCTGCTGGACATAGGAATCAGGACGGGACCATCCTGAGGGGTAAATGGCTCTAAGTACTGTGGTCCATAAGTGACACAGCAGGCTCTTTCCAGTTTTAGCAGGTTTGAAACCTTTTTAAGAGGAACTCAAGAAAAAAGTACATGACCAGGATGGAAATAAAAACTGGGATCTGAGTTTTGACATCTAATGATGTTCACTCTGTCTAATGTACCACTATAAGAATGCCAGAGGAAGGAAAATCATGTTTTTCTATGTGTTTCCTTTCCATATTACCTTTTCAAAAAGCCCATGGCAAAGCAGCAGCAGCAGCTGGAGTTAGAGTGAATTTCAAGGCGGGAACAATGCTGAGACTGTGCCATAGAGGGCACTGCTCCCCTGAAAGACTCCTGGGAGCCGGCCTCTCCTGCTCCCAGAGGATGCTTCTCTCTTTTTTATGTGCCAGCAGCAAAACACAGAGAAAGAGCACAGCTCTGGGACAGCAGGAGTTGTCCTCTTCAGCCACACAGACTCAAGCTGATACACCTAACGAAGGTACACTTAAATTATAGAGAAAACACCTTCGCTTTTCTCTTCAATCACCGATGCTCATTTTCATCGAGTCACTCCTTAGAACACAACTTTCTCACAGGTTATAAACGCTACTTGTGTTCTTAAAGATGTTAAAAAGAAATAGAGAAGGAAACAATTAGAAACAAGAAAATGGCTTAGGGAAGCTACTTGCTAACTTTGGTGCTCTGTAATTTTCTACTCCTCCCTGTTTCTCAGTTTACATTTGGCTGTTTTCATTGTATTTGAAAAAGATCTGTATTTGCAAAGCACCCTGGAGTTCTGTCAGTCAGACAAATCAACAACATCTTCAAAGACTGACATCTAAATTTCAACCGATGACATTTTTGAGAGGATTAATCACAGTGCTGGCCAGCACCTCACTGATTTTCCAGATTGGATGCTCTTACACATTGCTTCACACAGTGCATGCCCCAGAGGGAGGCAGCCTTGCTATTTGCTGAATTTTGGGCAACAGACAAGCACTTAGGAGACTACACAGATGGTAACTTATGCAGTTTTCAAACTTCTTGCTTTTACATAGTTATTTGTTGATTATTGGTGTGTAAGTTCCTACTGTTTACAGACAACCCAGTTATTGCCTGTCTTGAACTTTCCCAGACATTCAAAAACATCTATCAGAACATTCATAAAATATACATGATATTAAAACAGTTTGTTTGCCAAAATTAGGTCTTTCTGAAGAACAGCCATCACCAGCCAGCTATTTAGGCCCTTTTTTTACTAATTAACAATGCAATTTTCATTGGTCTGTGTATACTTTGCATGTGACTCATTTAATGTAAATTTAACAGTCCAAAAATTAAACACATAGTCACTTAGTCTCCTTCTCTAGTCACTGATGAGTCAGGCACTGCCAGAGGCTGATCCATCCCAATTCAGAGTTGTCCAAAACACTCAGCACGAGGCAGCCCCTTGCAGTGCCCTCACTGACTGCAGCAGCACCTCAGACCACTGACAGAGCCTTGCTTGACTTGCTTGACAAGTAACTTTTTGGAAGTACTCCTGGCATCCACAGCTGCTGCCCTGACCACTTGTTTTTACTCTGCCCTCTCTGCTCTGCTGGCACAAATGTGTGTGGTTGTGGAAGGATCTGGACTGAGAACTGGTGCTGCTAAAAATAACTTTTTTTTTTCCTTTTTGCTGGAAAATGTTTCATCACAGTGAGTTCTCTGTCCAGTTCCCCAAGCAGCCGGGGTGGGGAGCAGGCAGCTGCGGACTGGGATGGGGCTGGCAGGGACTGTGTTAGCTGGAGTCAGCAGTGCTGTTATGAAGTGTTCAGCCACAGAAATGCTGGTAGGCAGGCAAGAAAATGTGCCCTTTTAATGTCCCAGTGTATACACCTGCATTTTATCCATAACACATAAAGCAGAGAAATTCCTAGAAGCAAGAGCTTAGCTGATTTTATAGTGTGCTTTTGCATTTTTGGGGGCTTTTCCTTTTTTAATGAAATTGTACTTGATCACAAGATACCTTTCCATGAAGAAGAGAGCTGCCAATTTTGAATTTTGGATATTTTGAATTTCTCCTTTGAATTCATGTTATATTTCTTCTGCTGTTACCCTCTCAAAAAACCTGCTAAGCAGATAGCAGATAGAAAGTCTACCACTTTTATTTCCACACAGCTCTAGTTATAACGATAATATTGTATGGAGAGGTTGTGGTAACAGGCAGTGGGAAATGTCTAAGATGGAGAGGAGGAGAAACAGGCTAACAGTCTTCCAGTACGTAAAAACTGCTGCAAAAAAGGAGGGAATGACTTGTTTGCTGTGCCTACAGAGACCAGGACAACAAGCCAGGGGTTCAAATGCTGTTGAGGAGAAAAAACTTTCTTATGGTAAAGAAAGTTGTGAGGTACTGGCACTGACAGGAGGGTGTGTAGTCTCCATTGCTGGAGGTCATTAAGAACATGTCAGATTAAGAGCAATCTGAACCATCATCTCTTAGAGCGGATGAATTCACCTTTTTAGGCCTTTTTTAGTCCTGTCACTTTAGGACTTTTGAGCCCATAAACTTCAGTGAGCTACACTGTGTGCTCAAAACTAACCAACATAAATGTTTCTGATCTCCCACTCTTTGCAGAATATAACATGCACTATCAGCTACTCTCAGTATAGCTTCATTCTAGTTTATTACTCATTTTCCTTCCTCTCACATAATGTTGCAGAGGGTTTATTTCTGCTGTGCAATATGCAAGCAGGTCTCTCTTATTCCCTTTTCCCTCTTCCCTTATTCTCTTATTTCCCTTATCCCCTTTCATTCCCATCCAGGAAATGAAAGAAATGATCCAGGAAGAGCTAGATATTAACTCCCCAGAGCTTATGTCAGCAAAGCAAGAGGGGGGGGAAACAGTTACCTCCACGGCCCTGGAAAGCACTGAACACAAGCAGCAGCAGAGGAAAACTGAAGATCAAAAAAGCACCCATCATTCTTCCAAAAGCTCCAAGAAACGCCCCACTCGGGCTGCACAGAAGCTCAGAAAAGTTTATGCTGACAGGTGAGTGAAGCACCTGTGGGGGATGCTCAGAGCTGTAAGTTCTCAGTCTATCTCTTGAAAGCAAAAATACAAATTCCTCGCTCTCCCACTGCCAGAGTACATCAGTGTCTGTCTGGAAGGAGTTCCTTTAAGGATAGCAGTGGTATCCTTCATAGGTCATTTAGTTCTGGCCTTTGCTTGCCTCTGGATGCTACCTAATGACCAGCAGTTTATTTTGAATGGAGCTGTAAAACATTACCCTGTTGATAATGGTTGCCTGGGTGGAAATCATGCCAGGTACTAATCAGTGCTCATGTTCTGGTACCTGGAGTCAGATTCCCTTAGCAGGTCCCACAGGCAAAGGGAGATCTGAGCCTTGTTTTTGAACTCAGTCATTCTGCAGGGCACTCAGAGCTTCTGTGGCAGTTATAGCCATTACAGAACAGGTAATATATGGAAAGACTAAAGATTTTCTTCCTTTTTTAAAACAAACTTTATTCCCGCACCTAATCCAGTGCCTTGATCTGCAGAAATACCAGCAGCCTTTGGTTTGAAAGAGATTATAGAGCTGAATGTTCAGTATGTCTTTTTCTGCATCCTGCCTTCTGTCATTTAATGTCATTTCAACAAAGGGCTTAAAGAAAATTCTAACACAAATGAGGAAAATGCAGCTAAAATGTAAATGTTACATGCATCATAACATTAAATAAACTGGACAAGCCCATGCATTGCATCCCCAAATCTCATTTTCCAAGATCCACCTGTCATCACTACTGCAGGCCAGCAGCCTTCTTCCTAATGGCAACACAGTCTGGTACAGCATGGATATGTTTGTGCCTCTTTGCAATTTCCCAGAGTAGCATGCAGGGCAGCATTTTTAAATTAAAAACTTCAACCAACTTCCTAATACAAAGTTCTCCAGACATACAATAAGCAGATACTATGGGAGAATTACTCCTGGGTTTGATAGGACATAAGACCAGAAAAGGGATCTTTTATTTCCTTACATTTTACTGTAAACAGTAATGGATTAAAGTGCCAGACACTGTACTACCAGCACCTGTAAAGTATTGTTGTGTTCCTTTTCTTCCTGGCAGGCAGTATGCAAGTGATGTAATTACAATCACTATTAAAAAGATGGAGGAAACGGGAACATTTAGTACCCTAACAGATGCTAACGAGAGAGAGAAAGCAAAAAAGAGCAAGCTTTATGACATCCTCCTCAGGTCAGTGTTGTGTTCAGTTCTTCCCTGTTTAAATGCTGAAAGCCAAACCCATTCAGTACATGCTGAAAGAGAAATAAAAGGAAATAAAACCCAACAAAACCGAAATACAGAAGGGATTCCACTTTTTTCAACTTGAATTATTCTGTTTGCTTTACAAACTGCAATTTTTCCCCTTTGGAAAGAAATAGTGGATGGGCCTGATACTGATCTGAGCTAGGAATTGCCTGAGCTTTGACCACAGCGGACACCAGTGGCTGCATTAGTTCAAATGCCTCATTTCAATTAAAACATAATGTGATGTAGGAGCTCCTTGATCTTTAACTCCTGTCCCCAGTGAAAGCCAGAGCAGCAGAGAATCTGTTCAAATCAGGGCCAGCAACATATGGCCTTTAGGTTGTCTGATGCCCAGGAGAATCTGTTCGACCCATATGCTAATAGGCTCCCTTTTCCCAGCAGCAGTGAGGGCTTAGCACAGATGGTGACAGAGGAGTTGTCTTATTTAAGGCTAATCCACCAGCCACTGCACTGTAGATCCTTTTCTGTCCCAAATCTTTCAGGGTACACATTTGTTATCATCTCAGCTCAAACTGGTGATTTTTTAGCTCAAACTTTTGAGCTCTAGAGGTGTGGTGTTTTTTCAGCATGCAAAGCTCTGGTTTAATCCCAAGACTGTCAGAGAGAACCACAGTCATCAGACAAATATTTGCCCACTTTAAAGCTACCTCAGTGTAGCAGCTCGGGCCCATCATTGAGGGTACACAGCAAAGCTGCTCTAAGTCATGATTTGTCAGGAGTCCAACCTACAGGAACAGCTCCTATGGTGGCTCAGGGATCTGCCTCTAGGGCAAATCCCCAGCTTCCAGTGGAATGTGTGACTTCAAGCATGAAATCCAACTCTTCCACTGCCCAAAACCAAGGGATTTATTGTTTATCCATGGAAGGGACAGAAAGCAAGAATGAGAGTAGCAATTGGTTGTGGTGTAACTATGCAATACTGAAAGGTAGAAAAGAGCAGACAAATCATGATCAGAAAGGACGTAATCCTTTTTATCCCCTTCTGTCAATCATATCTAGCCACTCTATTCTACTATACATTCTTTTCATGGAATGAACTTGATCTGTCTTTCAGGATAATAAATACTTGCCTGGTTTTGTGTAAATACACTGTTCTGAAAGCCATCTGCGGTGAGACGACAGGGGACTCCTTATCAGGAGCTTTTGTTCATCAGTCACCCAGATAAGGACTCTGAAAATGAAATGCAAGTGTGATTGTAAGGTTGGGATAGGATACAAAGTTTCAGAGGACAACTGCAGTATTTACTGGTTTTAAAACTAATCATAAGCATAAAAGCTTAGAGAAGCACTCCGAGTGAAACAAGATAATAATACCTACAACATTTACTGCATCAGTTTTGTTTTAGACAGATGAACACTTCTCTTGTTTTTGAGATCCCTCCATGGATCTCAGAACCTGGGGCAGTGTCCTTTGGAAGATTTTAAGTCTGATGTGAAAGAAGCATTCTCCATACACATAATGACACAATTTGGCTCTTTCTGCTGCTCAGGCTTGCTTCTGCACAGAATCAGGGGCATTTTTGCCTGAATGTAGAAACTGTGACTCAATGACAGGCATCTTCCCTCTCTGCTATAGGAGTTGCATCATCCTCAAATCCATTCCAGGCTTTCAACAAGAGCATCCCCTGTTTTTTTGGCTTGTTCTCCCTTTTGTTCCCATCTGCCTTGCTCAGTCTGTGCACCTCTTCTTTCATGATTTACTGACCAAGTCAGTAGTTTTGGTGAGAAGTCTCTGTTTATCTTACCACAATGTATCAGGAGACAGGAAATTCCCCTTCTAGGTAAACAGCTCTTGTCTTTTTTTGATATATTCAAGTGATTGTATTTTCCCACAACAGGGAGGAAAAAGGAAAGAAGGAGATAAAGGCACTCCAGAAACAGCTGCAAGATGTCAAGAAACAAGCTGAAAAAGACCTTCAGGTGAGAGCACTTAGCACTGGGCATCTTGCCAGGGGGAAGCCTGCTAGCAAGCTGGCCTCGGCCGCCCAGGAACTAGCATTCAGAGAGGCCATGTCCATACACAATGAGCCATCACTTAGGAGCACAGAAGTAGAATGATTACAATAAAGATTTGTATTTGGAGTAAGCCCACTAATGACTTTAAGAGCAGTGTCTGATGGTTTTCTAATGGGACCTCAAAATGCTCATAATCATGAGCCCATGGTCAAATTAGAATATCCCAAAAACACTGCTGGGAGTGACACAGCACAGATGTCTGCAATCAGTAAGAAGGAGGTTATCTGCAGATAACAGTATCTAAGGTTCTGTCATACTCAGTCATTGCAGGTCATCTGGCACAGAAGGAAGTGTGCCAAAGAGAGTGAGAAAGACAGATACCTATCATAAGGGCAGGCCATTTTTCTACCTATATTTTCATCTGGGGAAAGTGTCATTCTATTAATCTACTTTTCTAGGCTTCCAGACATCAGAAAATCCCAAACATGACTACACAAGGGCAGATCAATGTTATAGCACAAA
Source organism: Edolisoma coerulescens (assembly GCA_013397115.1). Lineage (NCBI taxonomy): Eukaryota > Metazoa > Chordata > Aves > Passeriformes > Campephagidae > Edolisoma > Edolisoma coerulescens. Next base: position 601,281 of record VWZW01000169.1, read on the forward strand.
TGCTGTCAACTTAATCTTTCTGGAAAGCTTCAGCCCTTCTGTCTGCATCATGCAAATGGTGTGTGCATGCACAGTAAATATGGGGCATTCTGGAAATGCCAGACTTGCTACACAAGTGCAGATCAATCAAATGGCTTATCACTGGTCACTTTGATGCTCATCAGACAGCTCAGACTTGATGCTCATTCAACATGGAAACATAGCCTGGCCCTGCTGAGGCAGGAGATGTGTGATAGCAAACAAGCAGAAGGCAAGCTGGGGCAGAGCTGTACAGGGGCTGGGGGAAGGAACGAGAATCTGACACTTGGTTCAGTAGTGAGCAAGAGGACAGCAAGGGCCTCTGAGGAAAAAATTGGTGTCACTGAGTTTTGTCTTTGGATAAAAGTGTGGACAGTAATCAAGCCAGGACATAGTTGACTACAGAGAGGCATTTTAAGCCCCAGACAAGCTGGTGAAGTTTGGTTTGTAGAACACCAAGGTTTTGTGTTGGCAGCCTGGATGCACGTGCAGTAGAACGTTTAATTGTACATACAGAATGGCTGTAAAAATATGAAGGACCTATTTGCTTCTACGCTATCCCTTCTCAGTCAGACTCTGATGGCTCCTGGGAAGTTCCTGCTCTCCCATTCCCCACGCTGGTGAATGTGATGAGGTAGTTCTCCTTCTGTGTAGAGCTCTTCAAACCTCACCATGTCCACACACACAATATACATACCCAGTCCTGGTTTAATGCCTTCCCCAGGGGCTGCAACCATCCTGTCTTGTACCAGCAGCAATGTCCTGGCACTCTGCAGTCAGGGGGACACTTCTCTGTGTCCTGCCCTGCACCTCTCCTACCTCCTGCAGTCATAAGAATGTGTGTAACTCCTGTGCTGAGAGGGGACTCTTCTCCTTGTCCCTTCAGTGCTAATTCAGTTCTTGGGTTTTGCCTCATCAAGTGGGATTTCCACTCCTCTGGGATTTTTTTTTTTAATATTTCAAGCTTAAAAGTCCTTTTCTGAGCTTCCTTATAGTTTCAGCTTTGATAACAAATCAAAGACAAGACTACTTTAAAGTACTGCTTTCCTCCTGTGCCAAAAATAATGGTGTCTCACTGTGTCTCCCAAGGGAGAATAATTTCTGTTTGCTTCATATGGGATTTTCCCATAGGCAGTTTTACAGACACTTGCATGATTTGTCACCTTGCCAACTAATTAAATATAAAAATACAGCTTTGCTGACTTTGGAGTACTTTGAACAACAATAACAATGCACAGACCTGTAGACAAAAGCCTACATGAATGAGAAAACAAAAGCAAGCAAATCTAATCCTGTAACCAGAAAAACATGGCCTTTGTCTCACTCATGTTACTGTGCATTTGTATTTTCAGCCTCTCTACCTCTTAATAAGATGCTAATTAATAGTGTGTTAGCCTGCCTAGCTCATTTTTCTTTCTAATGGAACACAAATCAAATGCTAAATGTTCTTCTTTATTTTGTTTTCTTTGCTCTTGGAAAGCACTGACGTCTCTAAAGGAGCTGAAATGATCCATCTGGTTTTGCTCTTACCTCTCTGTGCAGGAGCAGCACTGGTAGCTCAGGTTTGGCTGCAGGGGGTCTGTTTGCTGCTGCAGTGTTCATTTTCTAGTTTCTATAAAAATACTCACTTTCTCTGGTTTCCTGGACAAGTAACAGCAGTCTGTGCAGGTTTTGAAATAGATTAATATCATACAGGATTATACAGCTTAACATAAAAATTTAGGAATGTAAACTTTAGCATTCCTGCATTGCTCTTCGCCCAAAGACTTTTTATGTCCTGTAGGTTTTGTGGTGTACTCATGTCATACATGCATGCAAGTAGTGGTGTCATTTTATATCAAGCAGTAATGTTACAGCTACCAAACAGACAGAAATCCAAGCCACTGTACCACAGTACCAGTGATCCACTGTATCAGTGCACCACTCAGTTGTGCTTTTAGTAGTAAGATTAAAACCCATCATCTTTCTTCCCTCTTCCTCTCTCAGGAGGACAAATGCATCAATGGAGTGTTCTGTGGAATGTTTTAAACACATATACACCCCCACTGGTGCATGTTTCTACTGGAGATATGCACAGGATGATTACAGTGGAAGGCACAAGGTTTGTGATGGTCCTGAGTGTCACTGCTGGCAGAGGCCCAAGGAGGGCTGCAGGACCTGGAGCTGGTGCACTAGGTCCAAACGTGGCTCCAGAGGGGCAGGATTTTCCACAGGAGCGCTGCTGCCAACAGGTCTGCTCCCTCTGGCAGCAAACTGCCCCTCCTGGGGCTCTCCTGCAGTGCTGGGATGGGCACTGAGCTGGCCAAGGGCTGCAGAAGCCGTTCTGCCGACACCGGGTGACAGCCAGCCCTGCTGTCCCTTGGGCCCAGACATTCCTTCAGGGTGTTCTGGAGCTGGGACAGTGATGCAGGCAAAGCCTTATTGAGGTGCCTGCAGGGCTGCCTGTTGTGGTCTCAGGGGAGCGAGCCCAGGCTGCAGCAGGTGTGTGGATCCAAGCACATCTCCAGGCCCTGCAAGCTGAGATGCTGCAGCTGCTAGGAAGAGCCTTGAGCTCTGAGCACTCGGTGTGGGAACAAGAAGAGCAGGGCCCTCTGTCAGCACAGAGCACAGCACTCCTTCCCCTGCCAAATGGCAGCATTGGACTGCTGGAGAATTCCTCAGACTGTTTACTCCTGTGGGCTATTTTTGTAACCAGCTGTATTTTATGACTGTAAACACTAATTGCTGTGGAAGAGCTGGGAGATCTTGGTGGCACTTACAAGAGAGATAAATCAAAGTAAATGAAAACACAGGAGTGTGGATAAGGTCTCCAGCTAAGTGCAGCTGCTTTTGCAGCCAAACAGCATCTGTGGGGCAGACTCCTGTGGCACCGGGTGACAGCAGACAGGCCCCTGAGCCGATGTCTGTGAGCTGAGAGATCAGAGAAAATCAGCTTCTCTACCTGCTTGTGAAGCAGACTGGCTCCTGACAACTATTTCCTGGGTTTTGATCTTGGTCTCTGCCAGTTTTCTGATAGTTTTGGACATGAGGGATGATTTGGTTTGGCAGATTCAACGCTGAAGTCATCCCAAATAAGCAGCCCAGAGATTTACTGCATCAGCTATGAAAGCATTCTGTGTCCTGGCGTGGACCTTTGCTATGATAAACCAGAATGAATAAATATTAACTCATTTTCCCAGTTACTGTCCCTGCAGTTCAGAGAGCAGCACACTCTGCAGACGGTGCCCACAGCTTGTGGGCCTTTACTGCTGCATTTACTGCCTGAGCTAAATCCCAAACATGGCCCAGCTCTGCAGCCCCAGGTGGAGCAGCAGGAGCTGCCCTCACGCCTGCCGCCGGCCTTCCCTGGCCGGGCAGGCGCTGCTGTAAATCACCAGCGGGTTTTGCATTTCACTTCCCGTCTGCTTTGGAGTGTGTAACCAAGCCCCCAGACTCCCCACCTCTAACCAGGATGTTTTACAACACCGCAGACCAAATCCAAACCACAGACATGCCATTCAACAGAGAAAACAACAGAGCAGATGGGCCCCATCCCAGGCTGAGGCCTGGGGCACTTGAATCAAAAGCTCTTTTTTCTTTACTAAAATGTGAAATGAAAAAGAAAATAACCTGGTGAGAAGTTCATGCTCTGCCCCAACTCTCTGAGTACTTTGTAACCTAGGTTGAACCCTTCTTTTCTGGCCAGTTTGCAGATCTTTAGCTGATAGCAGAAACACAGTGACATCAGCAGTGCTTGACTTTCCTGAGCCTCAGCGCCACAAAAAGTTATGGGTTTGGTTTGTTTTTTTTTTTTTTTGATTAGCATCCCCTCAGTCTCTCTGCTGGTCCTTCAATTTAGACACAATTCCACTATGACCCAGGAAGACAATCTCCAAATAGAGTGGTACACTCACATCCCATGTCTACTGACCAGGAACACAACTCCTCCCAATGGCCACCAAAATACCATGCCAGGGAAAATAAAGGCCATGACCAGAAACCTTAATAAGGCACAAACAGCTCATGTCTGTAGCTGTCTGCAGCCATATGATGATATGGCCATAAAAATAGTATCTGGTGTTTGAAACCTTCAAAAACACGTGAACACCTTTGAACCTACAAAACAGCATCAGCCAAAGCCCCCAATTATCTTGAGCTTTATAAATGTACTCTACTCTTCCTATGTGTGCCAAGGGGTGCAGAAGGAAGGACTTTCCTTTAACTGTTCCAAACTCTTCTTATAAGGAAACCTTTTCCAAATGAGTCATGCTGCAAGGGCTTTCAAACACAGCACTATTGAGCTGGCTTCTTCCTGTGGCATTTTTCCATGTTTACACAGCTAAGGAATGTGAGGTGCTTCGGAGACAAGATATGTGGGCTTCAAAAAATGCCAGCACTTCGGTATTTCTTCTTCATCTTCAGCGGCAGAGGTTTGGCTGATGAATATCAAACCCACCACAGCATGGCAGGGAAGCAAAGAGAAAGGCTGTAATGGAGCAGTTGGGTGCATTCACATTGATCTTGCATAATTACACAGGAACCTTTAATGAACTTTTTAACTTGATGCAAAAGTCTTCATTTTACAGGCATTTGTCCCAAGTTCCAACCCCAGGGTAATGAACCTTTATCTGTTATTCAAATAAATTAATTAAAAAGGAGCAAACAAAACAGCAATCCCCAAATCAAGCAAATGCACTTTGCTTCCTGAGCACGTTCCAAAAGCTGGACAAACCACTCAGGATTCTGGCCCGTGGGAGAACTCTAGGGAACAGAAAACTGAGCTTTCTGCCCCAGGAAAGCTGAGCTCCGTCGGAAAGCAAAGGCATGGGAAGAGGCTGAGAGCTCATAGCCAGCTTTTCCTGGACACTGCCTCCTTGCCCTGGGTGTATGTTTTCATAATGAAGTGGGCACCAGCTACCTGGTAAGATTTCAAGAAAGAACTGTTTAAAAATATGAGCAAGTCAGGATTAGATTTGCACCTGTTCCTAAGGCTGTGTTTATACAGTTGCTGCATAACTAGAAAAAAATAAATCCAAGGAATAGAGTATACTTTAGGATAACAAAACTTTGGCTTTTGTGGGGCTGAGACATTATCCTCCTCTTACAGATGCTCACTCACTGAGATGGTCTAATCCAAGGGGTTAGGAAAAGTAAAGCCTAACTTTAAGTGGTTAAAATTATTTGGCTTTTTTTCATATTTATCCTAACCATATTTATCATAAGCATGACTGAATCCATTTCTGGACCAGAGAGCAGAAGGCCTGCCTTCTTGTCCCACTGTGTTCCTCACTCCAGCCTCTCCAGAGGCAATCACTCCTTGCTGATGGGTTTATTGCCATCTATATGGGTTACAGATCAAACTAACCTTTGAAGTGCTCCTTGAAATGGAGCAACATTCAGGGAAAGTGTGAAGCCTATAGTTTTGTCTCATCTGACCTTATCAGGGAGTGATTAAGAAATGGTGAGCTGACCTCAGTCTCCAGGCTTGCTTTCACGCTGCTTTTGTCTCCACAAGGACCGAGATAAGGTCATTGATCGCCTCAAAGATAAGCTCAAAGAGAAGACGGCCAGATTGAACACAGAGAGCTACTACATGAAGAAAAACACAGATCTCCAGATCCAACTAACCCAGAAAAAGTGCAGAAATGCAGAGAATGCCCTGGAGAAGGAAATCCAGGTAAGCCCTTCCCCACGGCCCATACTGGAAGGCATCTCCATCTAGTAGGGGAAGAGCCCTCCCTGGCTCCCCAGATGCCCTTTCTGCTCTCCGTTATAGCCACCAGCACAACTGTTTGAACTGGATCAGGAAACTCATCAGGGTTAGACACCTTTATCTCTTTTATTGTTTCTCTGTGTGATCCTGCAAACAGCAACAACAAGGATGGCATGGCTTTAGGAGACAGGGAATGCTTAAAGTAATGCCATGGTCAGAAAACCAGACCCAGAAGTATATCCAAAGGGGTAGTTACAAGGGTATTTAGCAAGGCAGCCTGAGCTCCCAGCAGTGCCCCCAGCAGATTATGCAGATAGAGCTGCTTGTGTGACCATAAGGTGAACTGGACTCGAAAACTGTTCTGGTTTTGCAAGCATCTTTTTTTGACTGATCAAGGTCTGATCTAATTGCCCCTTTTTCATGGATGGCCCAGGGGCAAGGACTGCCTCGGCTCATGTTATCACTGGAAAAAATGTCTGTGGACTACACAGAGCTCCAGCACTTTTACTCAGCTTTCAGCAGCAGTGTGTACACACATACATACACACCAACATTGTCTCTCATGTGTTCTGTCTGCTCTGATCACAGAATTTGAAGAGCAAAACTGATGAGGAGATTCAACTCCACATGGAGACTGAAGATTTCCTCACGCAACAGTATCAGGTATGTGTGACTGTCAGCTAATGCTTAAAATAGCAACCTATAAACACTGTATCATCCATTAGTGCCTAAAGGAAAACAATTATTGCTCCATCAAATGTACCAGGTTCACGACTGCTGCAGTTTGAATGATTACTTATCCTCAAATCTTAATTAACCCGCTCTCCCAGACTTGGGATTTGCTATGTATAGATATATTTCCTTAAAATTAGGGTTCATGTAATGAATGATATTGTTTATTCAAGTGTTACGGATTTTCCCTCTCTCAGATAGTTGTATTTGGCTAACTGGAATTTAATTTAGACCCTCCTTGGCAGCAGCTGGGGCTCCCAGCACCCCACTGAAGAGCCCAAAGTGAGGGCAGCAGCTTCACAGACCCAAGGGCTGTGCAGAGGGGAGGGACACTGAGGAGGGAATGACACAAAATACCAATCCACTTTTGCTTTATCTGAGGAAGAACTGGGTTGGATCATTGCTAACCCACAACTATTGTACACATTTTCAGCAGCATGAATGCCCTTGTGGTGTTGATTCAGAGATTCAGAGCATTCCTATCACTAACAGTGAATAACTTTGCAGTGAATAATGCTGCAAAGCCTCTCATAAGTGGTATGACAGGAAGAAAACCTGGCCTACTGCAGGGCACCTGACGTCACTGCCAGTACAGAATTTAGTAGGAGATAATAGGTTTTTAAAAATGTAATTTGAGTGCAAACCAGCGCTGGATCTTGTGAGCAATTGAACAGTGTGCTCTGTACCCCAGAGCCTTGGTCTGATCAATGCTCTCAGCGAGGGGACTGCCCAAGCACACGCTGAGCCTGGCTGACCTCCAGCAGCCCCTCGGTGCTCAGACAGCAGCTGGTGGCTCTGCAGGGGCCCGCAGAGAGGAGGATGACCATGCCCTCCATCTCCCTTGTGTGTCCAGCTGTGAGGCCATAATGAGATTGATGCTTTTCCTCAGATTATTTTTCCATGGAAGCAATCACGGTGGTTGCTATGGAGAAGTCATTGGTGAATAGGAGGAAGTCATCTGGGTGACTGTTTCAGAAACACCTGCCCTAATCATGAGTGACACAAAGCCAAGTTCACAACCTGAAATCGCATGAAGTGCTGTCCCCTGGGACCTTATTCCTGGTGTGCTGAGCTTAATCCAGAAAGTGGGCAGGGAGTCAGGCAGAGGATAAGAGCTTTCCCACTGACAAACTGTGCTTTTAAAAACCACCTCCTTCTGTACACACACAAAGAATGGCTTCTGGCTGTCACTTGCTTCATCAGGACTGACTGCACAAAACTTGCCCTGCAGTAATTTATGAGTAGTCTTAGGGGTTTGATCCTTTCAAGATGAGAAGGAAACACTGACCATGCAGAATTTACAGGACTCTCACCACCATCCTAAAAGCAGACCATGTAATAGAAGCAAATCTCTCACCTGTGCACTCTTTGCACCATGCTGAGCACCACTCTCTCCCCATGCAGAAAGTGAAAGAGAAGCTGGAATACTGGATGGAGAAGTATAAAAAAGACACTGTTGCAAAAGATGAAGAACTGGATGATCTAAAAGCATTAAAGGCAGAAAACTTGGAAACAATGCAGAGATTTGCCAAGGAGGTAAGACATCAGCAGCATCTCAGTGTTCAGCCATGCAAAATTGCATTGGGCTTTTTCCTACACTCATTCAGATAAGGAACCAGGACCATGGAAAAAAATCAGTAATTTTGAAGCATAGGTTGTGATTATAGCACTGGTCCTGGGAAGACAACGGCTGAGATGTCGTCTTCTATTTGCCACCTGTGACATCAAGGAGGGCTGATGATGTCTCCCCTATAGCTATTTTCAAATACCAGCAAGTAATGAAAGAGCTACTGGCAGCCTTTGTGAGGGGCAGAGGTGCTGTCCCATCCCATCAGTACACCTCACCCTCCTTTGCTGCCTGAGTCTGAACAAATCTGCTCCTTCTGGCAGGATCAGCGTAAGACAGCCTGAGACTGGAAAAGGCAGCTCATCCCTTCCTGCAGACACACATTCCCAGCTGCACAGAGCTCTGTTATCAGGGAGCTGACTCTGGGTAGAACCATTCCTGCCCCGCTGGGTTCTTGGTTAAATGCTGGGCTCTGATCACAGCAGAGCAGCAGCACAGAACAGAAAGGAGTGTCTAGAAAAATGTGTGTTTTAAAACCAGAAGAATTTACTTGTAAACATTCCTTACCGTCTGTGGGTTGGAGATGATGGGACCGAGCTGGATGTTTCCCCGCTTGTGGGCTCATTTTTCACTCTGCACACTGTCATTTCAGTGTCCCAAGTGTGTTTGTACATCATCTGCTGCTTAGCCTGGGGGACCAAGTGTCCTCCCCACCACCAGCTGTTGCCTGGGAAGCCATCAGCCAGCCATTTTACAGCACAGGATCAGGGGGTTAATTACACCCAGGCTGTGAGAGGTTTCACTCTGGCAGCAGCTCCAAGTGCCTGAGGACTGACGGTGGTAATGAGCAACATTTGCCATCTGGATTTAGGAAAGATCAAATAATGGGTGTGAAGGGGAAAGTCCCCACTCATACATTATCCCTGGGCTGCCCTGGAGCTCCCTGGTGCACAGGGACACCACAACCCACAGGCCTGAGCAATCCTGGCAGGGCTGTAGCAAGGATGAGACCTGTAGGCAGCAGAAGGGAACAATCCTTGCACCAAGGTCCCGGTAAGCCCTGCTCTGGCAAGCAGCTGGGCACAGTGAGCCCTGAAGGCTGGCCTTGCATTTTAGGGGATGTGTTTGTCATGGCTTTTGCCACCCCTGTGCTTTCTTGCAGTGCCTGACATTTGAGGCAACCATCATCATTGACCGGTCAGACAAGGAGACCAAGAGAAAACAAACAGAGCGGGAAGCCCTGGAGCTGAAGAGTGCCCTGAAGGTAAAGGGGAGCAAAGCTGAGGCAGTGCTATTCCAGCAGCAGCTGGGAGTTAATAATCTGTGCCACAGGCTTTGTCCAGGCAGAAAACAGCCCAAGAAAGCTGGCTGGTGTGTGGTGGCACAAGCAAAGGACAAAGCCTGTTCTTTTTGCTGGGGCACACTCAGAGCCAGCAGCTTGCTGCAGGTTTGAGATGGGAATGAAAGGGGAGCAGCCAATCTCCTGCAAATATCACTGCACAGGTGATACAGGGGGGTCATGGGGCAGTGCCCCTGCTCGTCCCTTGCCACCAGCAACAGCTGCCCTCAGCCCAGCTCTGGATGCCTTCGGCACAACCAGCACAGGCCCAAAGGCTGCTACATGGGCTGGGGGTTCCCTTCTGTGGCTGGGGAGCACAGGAAAGACTCTCCAGGCACTGAGCTGTACCAGGTACCCCAGCAAGTGACTTCCCCTCAGGCCTCTCTCTCTCTCACTTCCAGGTGCAGGCCTGGTGGAAAGGTACAATGGTCCGCAGATTCCTCGGCCCCTACCAGGAGCTTGAGAAGTATTTGAAGGAAAAGTCAGCACAGAAAGAAACAGGGAAGGAAAAATCTAGAGCAAAGAGATAAGTAAAGAAAGTGGCCACAGATGTGTTCCAGGACTGTTGCTGGGCAGGGCACTGTGGTCTGTCTGTCTGACAGGACAAAATAAACCATGTAACAGCTTGGGCAATTCTGGAGAACGCAGTTCCTGCAGACAAAGTTATGGTGAAGCTGCACTAAAGATCTTAAAGCTGCCCTGGTACAGCCTTTTCTCCCAGCAGAAAGGGGATTTGCATCAAAGCAGTGAGAAACACTGTATCCCCTGCCAAGTGCTTTATGGAAACAGGACAGTGGGAGGTAATCCTGTTACCAGCCCAGTAACTCACCAGCATGGGATGCTCTGCCCCCAGAACCTCCTCTGCAGCCCCCAAAGCACCGGCTGTGGCTCTGGGTCAGGTGGGGAGGCCGAGGCACCCCCAGCTGGGCTCCATCCGTGCTCTCCCTGCCACCAGCACTGGCATCAGGTCAGCAGGGGAGACCAGGGGCAGTCTGCAGTGTAAACACAAGTGCAGGCAGAGCACACAGGTTTCCATTCCCAGTCCTGCACAGTGTCAGTGCACAGATGGAATAGCTCCAAATACCTTCTGACCAAGGGGAGGAGCAATGGGAAAAGGCAGCCAGCCATGCTGCCTACAGGAGCTGGTCTGTCACAGCCGTCCCCAGTGCCGCTGCACAGTGGGATGGGGCCGTAGGCAGGGAGCAGAGCTGCTTTTTAACCAAGAGGGGAGTCCCTGCTCCTGGCACCACTGTCAGTCCACACGCAGGTCTGTGCACAAAGCCCTGTGGCTGAGCTGCCTGGTTTCTGACTCTCCCATGTGGGAGATGATCTCAAACCATAGAGTCTGCTCTGCTCTTTGTGACCAGCCCATGCTGGTCCCATCCAAACTTCCTCGTGTCCGATCTGAATTGGTCCAAAAGCTCTAAAGTTCACATGAGATGGCTGAAACCACAAGCAGAGAGCCTGTGGCTCAGAACTCTGAACAGAAGGGGCTGGCAGACTTGATTGTCAGGGGAGTGCTGAACTTTCAGATGCTCCAGACAAACTGCATTAGTAGTGCCGGTGTTCCTGCTGGAGCACAGACGCTTGCTTGAAACCTGAACACGTTCCCATTCCAGCACTGGTACTGAACAAATTCCCTCACTTCCCATGCTCCCCATGCAGTGGTAAGAGCAGGGATCACTCCAGCTGGGTGCTGGCAGGAACAGAGCCAGGACTGTGCTTACACCCCACTGCAGGAAGCGCCTCAGTGCAACCCTGGGACTTGTGTTCCTAATTTTAACTCTTCATTTTCACTGCGCTGCTGACTCGGTACATTTCACCGCAGACCTGTTTTTTCCATATGTGATGGGGGTGTTAACAGGTGACCTGCTTGGGTGGAAGGAATGAAGTTGATCATAAAACCCTCCACAGGCTTTCAGCTAAGGAAAAGCAGGATAAGATGGAGGGCAGCAGAGCTCTGCTGTTTATGTTAAAGTCCAGGCACACTTTAGTAATGCAACCAAACAAATGAAATCTTACACGTGGTTTTGGCTGGGTTGCTCTTGCTTCTCAGCAGAGAATGAAGCTGCTCTGGAAACAAAACCAAAGAGGCAACAGTGGAACAGGGTTTGCTCTTCCTGTGAAGTTGGGGTGCTGAAGCTCAGGTTCCAACAGGAGGCCACTGCGGGGTAGTGACAGGGGCACAGGTGTGTAACCTGACTGAACCCTGTGACCTACCACACACTCTGGGCTGGGGACTGTGGCCACAGCGCCACCCCTCCAGCTCTTCCTGGCCTCCTCTGCTGCACTGTCCCGTCCCAGGGTGCTGCTCTCCAAATGAGCCTCCCCTCGCTCCACAGAAACTGCAGCAGAGTTTGTGTCTGGGCTGTGCAGCTGCCAAACACGCTGGCACATCCAGGGATGGGAGCAGGGAGCAGAGTCTCAAACTCATCACTTCTGAGGAACTGTGCCATGGTTGTACTGCTCCATTTTTCCAGCTGTGGAGAAATGGGATCAAAATGTACATCCATGGAATTTTCTGCAGGGAAGTCGTAACCCTTTGGAGAGGGTTTTCCTGGGAATTAGATGCAGAAGAAAGGCTGGAGATTGGGAAGCTGGTTAGGAGGAAGCTTTAGATTGAGGGGGAGAAACAAATACCTGAAGAGAGCTGGGCAGCCTTGAGAGAGGCAGTAACGGAGCTGTCCCCAGTGGCTGACAAGAGTCACCAGGTCAGACAAGGATGCTGGAGCAGCCTGGTGAGCAGGGAAGAGCACCACAGGGGTAACACAGAGAGGAAGGGTTTGTAGATCTCTGGCAATTTCTAGGCTTTGCGTTTTTATATTTTAAAAAATAATAGAACTAGTGATGAGGAGGGATGAAAAGGGGACTAAACATTCTGGCTAAGAATAAACCTTTCAAATGCAGCGGGGTCGGGAAGCAGGGGTGCGAATTTTACACTTCAAACCCAAGACAGGCCAAAAGCAAAGGACGAGAACAAGGAGCAACAGGACTGGCAGCAGGAGACCCAAAACCCAGAATGTATAATTTACATAGAGAAGGAAAAAACAAGAGGCTGTGAAGGGAGAAGCAAAGGATTCTGTACAAAATGAGTGTCTGGGGAAGGTTAAAAATACCCCCCAAAAAAGCTGCTGATGTGGCTGCAGAATACGTGTAAAATGCTGGAATTTTCCTGTCCTGGTTAACTATGAAAAGTAGAAAACCAAAGTAGGTCCATCAAATGCCAACTGGGATGATGTGGAAGGGGAATAAACACCTGACACACAGGATGTGACATTTGTTGATGCAACAGAAAAACAGCAGGAAGAAACACTGCAATTCATGTAAGTTTTAAAACTTTATTTCAAATACCAATGGTTTCTTTTTATATTATCAATGTGCTAGAAGTTCACACTACTGGCAGAATACAGGCGATTTAAAATATACAATATTCAGACACATTTATATGTAACAGAAATTATGGAATGTATTTACAGACATACAGCATGGGATGAAGCTTTAAAATCCTTTACTCTATTACTTACACGTTTACACTGTTTTCAGAAATAACAAAATTAGATCACTTTGTAGAACATCACAATATCTATACAAAAGGATTTTCAGATGTCCAAATTCACCTTACAAGTCTTCTGTTTCTAAAACAGTTTTTAAAGAACCATTTATAGTCATAAAGGGGTAAGAATACCTTTTGCCATCCTGCTGCTACCAAGAACAGAGGCGCTCTGGTGCTTGGCCCTGATGGATTTTAAGCAGGACACCGGGGGCGGGGCCTTTACAAAAGCCTCTCCTACAAGGGGGAACCCCCCAGCAGCTCTGCCCCAGTCCCCCAGTGCCATCAGGGGCTCCCGAGTGCCTGGGCCACTCCACCTGGAGTGTGTGACCTTGCAGAGCCTCAGACACTGCTCAGGGCTCGCCAGGTTTGAGGATGGAGTGTGACACTGGAGGCAGTGTAGGAACACCAGCAGCACGGAACACTGAGGTGAATCCCTCCCACATCCTCCAATGCAAATGCCCCAAAGAGGAAAGACAATCTCTTCTTTGCTTTAACACACAGAATAGAACTTTATAGATGTTTTCTTTCAAATATTCTTTTCATGGGATATAACAAAAATTGCACATAACTACACTGAAAAATCCCAACCCATTTTGCAAGAGAGAACTAAAGTGGGTTTGGTGTAACACTAAATTAAAGAAACCGTATGATGAAACTTCAGGTTTGGATTTTTGTCCTAAGCATCTGGACAAGATTTAGTGCTTGAAAACACAGGATTATAAATACCAAACTAACACGATTCCCTACACTGAAACTGCCAGAGCGAACGTTGCTCGGAACGAAGGACCCGGTGCCGGGGACCCTCTGCCTGCCTGGCCTCCAGCCACAGCCCCTCCCCAGGCCCGGCTCGTGCTGAGCCGTGGCCATGAGCCACTCACGGCTGTGAGCCACACATGGCAATAGGAAACGGCTCCTTCTTGCAGGCCAGGCTCGAGCCCCCGCCCCATTAAAAACTACTGTTAATTAAATGACAAAGCTTCCACCAACCTGAATACTGTTAAGTTTCATTTTCCTTAAGTGCTAGAGCAATCACCACACCCTCACAATTCCATGAAGGGAATGGTTTTCTTCAAACAGGGGTATTTAAATAGCCCATGATGGGTGTGCTGCTAAATGCAACGTGTCCCTGTAACAATACAGGTGACCTAATGCTGGAAACCAAGACGAAGTCAGTGCCTCCCTCTCTCTCAATTACGTGCAGAGACAAACACACCAGGAACACTCAGTCTGGGTCTGTGGTGTTGCCTGCGAGCGGCAGCATCTTCCCCCCAGCGAACTGCAGCAGACACTTCAGACACCTCTGTGTAACCCTGTAGGAATGACCAACGCTCCTCACCGATGGCATTAAGTGAAACAAGAGCTACTTAAGGGGGACAGAATGCCTGAGCGGAGCTGCTCTTCCTGTGGGTACTGTCAGTTCCTGGCACTTTCATTCGTTGCAGGGCTCAGGGCTTACCCAGCAAGAGGAGGTTTCTCTTTGCAGCTGGGCACTTTTAAACACCTTCCAGGTGTTCTCCACGTGCAATGTGACCAACCAATGCCAATAAGAAGCAACTGGAATAATTATGTGAAATAGGGGATTCATCAATCACCACAATGGCCCTTGAAAGAAATACATGAAGCAAAACAAAATGAAAACAAACCTGCAAATCAAAAGGGTAAAAATGCAGCTAGGACCTGTCCTTGGCAGCTCCCACAGCAGGTTTACTTCTGCAAAAATGACTTTTAGCTAATTTGTTCCCATTTCTTCTTCCTTCACCTGCATAAAATCCTCTCGGTGTATTCTCTTTCAAATGTATCCCCAGGTGGAACACAGCTGATACCTGGAGTTGCTTTCAGAACCTCATGCACCATGTATTAGTAGCATAATGTTCAGGGATGCTTTAAATTGGGCAACACCTAACAAAGGAACTGCATGGGTGGAGAGCTGGATTCTGTGAGGTCTTTTTGTGGGGCAAAAAAATAATATTGTTAATTGATCTGGTAGGTCCTTGTCACTAGGACCAGAGCATACGGACCCATCTTTATTTTGCACATCAGCTTTCCAGGAAAACACAAAACTTGTCAGCTGCCTCTCCCACTCCTGTACACTGAACTTCCATTTTTAAGTTAAGGAAAGAGGAATGAAGTAATAGCAGTTCTGTAAAACCAGCACACCTCTCTACATAAACTCCAGCTAATGAAGGGCTTGAAAGCCTTGTCAAACCCTTCAGAGCTTCGTTAGCACAGACGCTGCTCTGACAACACCCAGCCCACCTAGGGAACTTGGGAATTGTGCTCTTAACATGATCCATTCTGTGCCAGCAGGGGATGCTTCAGCCCCTCAGAAATGTATTAGTTGGTACCAGGCTTCTAATGACAGCAGGGCAGGCTGGCATTATTCCCACTGCAGGGAAATGCACGGGGTTCTGGTGATCCCACAAAACCACCAGAAGGGGATGTGAGGACACGGGAGATCTCCCTCCACTGCTGTTGGAAAAGTGTTCAGATAAAAGACACGTTAAAACCCAAACAGAAAGTGAACCCAGCAAGAATGCTGATGGGATTAATCCCATTTGAACAGATCTGACTTAGTATCTTCTACTAAGGTGGTTCTGGTAGAGAAAATATGCAGTAATGTTTCCATTGGGAAAAAAAAAAGTGGATTTTTCCTTCGACTTTTAGTAATGAGGACATGACAACACAAGTGACAGCTGTGTGAGGTTCAACCCTGTTATCGAACACTGCAGGTTAAGATTGTGTGATGCAATTTTTTAAATAATAGAAATAGCCATTCTTTGGAGGCAAAGAAACTCCATTTCTTTGCACCCTGTGGGTAAGAAAAGAAATTTAATTCCCTGTGTGCCCACTGCAGCAACACTTTTTTTTTTTTTTTTTTACAAATTCCCCTAGGAATTGCTTTCCAAACTCTAAACCCATTTCTTCATCCTGCAAGGTCAGTTTCTACAGCTGGCTCCAACAGCCAGCCACTGGAATTCTCTGCCCTCCTCCCAATGAACTCTCATTTTTTTAAATAAGGGGCAAAAATATTGATAATAAAAAATGTTACTGGAAACTGTTGTGATCTCCAAAAAAATGGAGAAATGAAGTAAAACATTCCTGTCAGGAATCACGGAAACTCATTTCCTTAGAACAGAGCTCTGTGTGTTTGGATGCACTGCATGGGCAGTAAAGTCTTCAGGTCCTTCTGCTTAGCCAAGGTAACCCAAAAGGTCCCGGAGGTCTTTACACAGCAGACAAGTGGTGAAGTGGCTGCTGCTTTGGGGGTGCCAGCTCCAGGAGCGCCTGGACAGTCACAGCTACCTGTGTCAAACCCTTCTCTTCTAAAATATGCAGAGGCAAACATAATTGCTCCTGAATGGGGAACAAAACAAAGACAAAAACAAAATGGATGAAAACCACTCAACTGAAAAGAAAAAAAGTTAAGCAAAAGGTGACTGAAATATGAAATGTTATGGACAGGCAGCACACACACACAGGGGTAGGACATGAGATTTCTGCTTGTGACAAAGGAACCATGACCTTGACTATTCAAGGAAGGTGGCCCTGGGCTAATCTCTGTTCTTTTAATAGAAAACTCTACAAATAGGAATTTGAGAAAGGATTGTGGGAGAAAAGGGGAATAGCAAATTGTCCTCCATCTCTGCCCGTGCTGAGATGGCAGCAGTTTATGAAACCAAAGTAGATGAATGTCAGGAGGGGGAAGCTTTGCTTCAATACAATCAATGTGCTGCAACACAGAGCAGGAGAGAAACCGCAGCTTCCTTTGCAAATCACAGCTTTTGGAGAGTCCTCCTGGGACAAGCCTGTTCAGCTACAGCAGTGAGGGAAGCCTGCTGTGGAGCAGGGAATGGGTCACTACCACTCACTCACCTCCTTGAAGTGCCCCCACTCAGCGGGCGGCCCCCAAAATCATCCTGAGGAATAACAGGAATACGCAAAATGCAAAAAGAGGTTTCAAAGTGTTTATTAATAGTTGTGCTATTCTCAGTCTAAGATGTACTTAAAGCCTCATCCTACAGAACTCCTTGGCACCTCCTGGCCATCCTCACTCCACAACAGTCAGGATACATGTCCAACAGTTCTCTGTATCCGCAGAAAACAACCCAAGTGTGTCCTTCCTATAGAGCTACAGAGACTATTTTTCATGTGTTATTTTCACATCAACTGGTATTTCTCCACTCCTTGAGTCTTTACTGATTTTTGAGGTTAAAGAAATCCTTCAGCACAAACAGTGGCAGCCAACACTCCTCCCGCAAAGCTCCGAGCGGAGAGAAAACAAGTGAGCCCCGACTGCAATTCTCACAGAAAGCCATATGCTCAGGCTAAAATACATTTTTCTTCCAGCAAATGCATGTTACTTTGAGAAAAGTGTGCTTTTTGAGAAAATACTTGTAAACTTGAGTAAATATGCCTTATCATTTTTCTTATGTATGCAAACAGATAAGGGGGAAAAGCTTTGGAATGACTCCATACCACAGACAGTAATGACAAACAGAATTTAAAAACTGGAAGGCACTGTTAGTGTAAAACCCCTTGCAGCTTTTATCACAGTGTTCATTAGAAGTTAAGAAACACAGGAACCGAGTTCATTTTAGTTCATACCAGTAAGCAGTGCAAAAACAGCTTACTCAACTATAAAACAATCTCCCCTTGTCAAAGGTCCCTTCTTTACTCAGTGATGTTTGGCTTGGACAGAACACTTTGTGTGACTTGGAGAGAAGGCAGCAGCTCTTTTACTTGCTCCTTTGATAAATAATCACTTCATGGTATAAGAGCTTGTGAGACCCACATGCACATAACACATTTTTACTGGTAGTGACCACATTTGCAACTGAACTCCTGTGTACCTTAAACTGTGCTTCAGAGGCATTCCAGGTTATGGCTGGAATGCCAACACCACTTGCACTGGGCTTCCAAGCCATTTACTGCAGACACATTTGGAACAGCCATGTCCTAAACACTTACCTGTCACTGGTCTCTGAGCAGAGCTCCCTGAATCAATCTCCACTCTGAGGAGACAGGGTCTGTTACACACATAGGGAGTGCCCTGAAGTTCTGAGGTGTCCCTGAGACATTAAAGCACCAGGATGCTTTCCCTGGGGAGGGAAAGGCTGTGAAGCTTTATGGAAGACTACCTGAGTTTTGTAAAACAGTGAAGAGTGCTTGTGCAGCCGGGACTTATATTTGTGCAATTGCATGATACAAGTGTTTCTGGAAATGACAGGGTAAGAGGAAGAAAGGAATAAGCATGGAACAAGCTTGGGATGGGGTGCCCAAGATCAAGTGGCAACTCAACAAGTTTTTGCTAAGTTTTATCCAGACCACAGTAAAATGCTGTGACATTCTGTAGCACCTGACAGAATCTTAAAGATTTTTCTTTCTGTGCCAGAAAACTTCTCTCTTAAAGTTGTTGAAGAGCTTAATTTCTCTGAAATTTTTCTGCTTGAACTGTTATAAAGTTCAAGTAGCTCAGGACTTATGGCAGTTGTTTTAAAAATCCTGACTCAAAGTAATACAGCAGAGTCTACAAGTTTGAGAAATCAAATGCTGCCAGAAGCAGGATAAAGGACTGGGGGTAAAAAAAAAAAATACAGTTAGAAAGTTCTGTGGACAACACTCACCAGACCTTGTCTCCTAAAACTGTGAGATCTCATCAAGAACACTGACATTGAAAAAAATACTTCACATTGTTTAACATTTTTCATCAGATAATCCTCAAGCCATTTACCAAAGTGGTAGCAATTCCCATTATACAGAGGCACAAAGTGACACTGCAGTTTTCACTACACCACTGGTCAGCAGACCACAGCATGCACCGCATGTCCTGACCCCAGCCCTCGTTCAAGCCCAGGGACAGCTCCTCGTCCCTTGTAAAGCATTTCATCTGCTCAATGTGACACAGCAAATACAAATGGGAATTGGGTCACGGATGGTGGTGTGGGTGCACCAATGTGTTTGCACATCGTACTTGTAACCTCTGTCCCATCCGTGGGAAACAAAGCACTTCATACACACGGTCTTGGCAAAGCCCAGAGTCTGTTCCCCAGCACCGGAGTGACAGAGGGAGGAAGCAGCAACACTATCCTGCACTAGAGGAAAAAGACCCAGCGATAGAACATACAGAGCGTTAGCATTAGAGTACAGTAAAACACCACAAAGCCCCAGAGCTGAACGGAAAGGGACACAAGACTGGATTCTTCTGAATCTGTCCCCAGGGAAAGAAGAGTCTCAACCGTTCTTTTAACGCTGAGGTTTAGCTGGAGAATGTCAGAAGGGGAACAAAGATTGTCCTGTCCAGAGTGTGTGAGCAGGAAGGGAAAACAGACAGAAAAAAAAGGTCAGTCAGTTAGCCATAGCAACATCCACGAAGCAGTTATCAGACATCTCAGATACAACCTACACATTTGAGAAGCACATCACAGCTGGTTAATTCTCACATAGAAATCTGCAAGACTCCCATTGCAAAGAACTCAATATCAGTGTTTAGTGTTCCGTGAGGTGCCTGTCACCTCTACAGCTACAACATGTAACTACTCCTTGTTAAAAAGAGCAGTTTACACAAGCCTTAGTGAAACCTGTTTTTCTGCAGAAGTGAAGAGGTTACAGGTGTCTGAGATGCTGCTGGCACTGGGTACTCACCAAAGTTCAGCCTCCACATGTAACTTTATGAAAACAGCAGGACAAGGAATTATTTATGTGTAACCGATGCTTGAATGCAGCATCATGCCGAAATATCTACTACTAATTAGAGTTTAAGACTTCTCTAACTATTCCCATTGTGTGTCTCTTGTCTCCCTTTCCCAAAGGTAACTGCTAATAATCAGTGAAATCTAGGTGCATGGATCAACCTGTTCAGCTGAGGGTTTCCTTTGATCCAAAGGCTTTAAAACCACTGAAGTCCTACAGAAATCGCTGCTCTGCTGTGGTGCCTGTAATTAGCCCTTTCTGAAAGCAGCCTTCCCCTTAGAAGGCAAGTATTCCTACATGGATCCATGCTTTCAGAAAGCCCTTTATTTTTGTAATTAGAACTGAAATGAAATAAAAAACCTGCAGGCAACTTTTCAAGAAAAACATACTAGGCCACCCCACCATTCTTACATACAGGTATCTTATGTTCACATCTCAGTAGAGTTGTGATGCAGAATGTGAGAGCAGCTTTGGAGTTCAGGAGGGGCATTTTACTAAGTTTTCCCAGAGAGACCCTCCTTGAACTCTTTCACATTAAAACAAGATATATGAGAAAAAGAGGAGGGCCCTACACAGGAGCAGATGGAGCAGCCCGGGTTTACAGAGGACTTTTTCTTGACTGGCCTTTGTGTTTGTTTGTTTTTAATTGTGGGTTATTCCAGTGATCTGCTTTGTACTGCAATCCCATAAAAATTGTATCTTCATACTTGAGGGAGCTATAAATAGGGAAGCTGGGATGGAATTGCACAATTTTGCCCCAGATGAATTTATATGCAGTTCTGCTGGGATTAAAAATCCAAAGTTTCTTAGGGGACCAAAGCAGTGCAGGATCTCCCAGCACTAACGATCACTTACAATTCCCTAGCCCGTTCCAACACAATTCACCACTGAGCCATGTGAAATTGCCAGGCAGCTCAATAAACAAATCATCCTAAAATCCCAGTGGCTCAAATGTTTGCAAGTGATCTGAAAACACCAGAAAATCCTGCATGACTCAAGAACTGCCTTTAGATGTAGGTGGGAAATGAGTCACGGGGTCTACTTCTCCCTTTCACAATACAAAAGAAACCAGCACCTACAACAGAAACACCAATGCTCAGCAGTGTAAAAACCCTAATCAATTAGTGCACTGGAAGGGAAATTAAGAAAAATATAATATATTAAAACTATTTGTACTGAGACAGCTGCTGAATAAGACAAAGTGCAAAGGACAAGACAGCATCAAACAGGATAACTGGACCAACAGGATAAGATGGACTATTTCATATGTTTCCACCTCCTAGATCTTACAGGTTTCAAAAGGGGACAACGAATACCAGAAGACAGACTTCTACCATTGGTACATAACAAAAGAAGTAGGAACTATGCAAAGACAGCTACCATCAGAGAAAGGCCAATAATTCTGTGACTTGTTGGTAAGACAGTAAAGACATTCATGTAAGCGAATTATTGTGAAAGACATGAAAAGCTTTGGGATAAAAAAACCCCACATGCAAACCATCATCCAGATTTTATCCCCCTTTCAAGCTGTCACATATTTAATATTGAGAAAATGTAACTGGTTTTATAGAACCTGCCAGTTCTAAAGGCAGACTTGAAGTCCATCAGCTATTATGAATTTGAGGCACAGTAGTTAAGTTAATCTGTACTAAAATATAAACTCTATATACTACACTCTGATAAACTGTATCTGGCTTCATTTTGCTCTGGAAGACCATGCAAGGTAAGTGTGATCTATACTGCAGGACAGCTTGTACCTGAACCTTCTAAACTTTTAATCATTCTGTTTTAATCCAATCTTCCAAAGAATGTTTTATTTTCTGAAGCACCAGACAAAACTGCATCTGAAACATTATATCAGGATAGCAGAAATACATACCTGAGGCACTCCAATCCTTCTGCAAGCTTCCAAGAAATTCTCCACGTTTCGTCTGCACTTTGCCATTGTAAGTTTAGGCTGCAAAGAAGCAAAGGCATACAGTGTTCTCAACTGGCAAGGTTTTAAAAGATTTTTATTTTTTATTTAAATAAAAGTCATAATAAATCTCTTTGCCAAAAACACTGTGCTGACATAAGCTTGTCTAATTCAAAGCATGCTCTGCTGAAGTTTGCTTTTCTTAGAAAACCATCCCAGTTTTCAAAGCTGTTTTATGAAAAGCTGAGTTATGAATGCTGCATGATTTAAAAAAAAGGACAGTTCTAAGCCCTGCAATATTTATATACACAGTGTTATATAAAACTGGCTAACACTTTTAGCGACTACATTATGATCATTTTAAAAATGTCTTTTGATGAAATGCACATCCATGGCTTCCATGCTGTGATTTCAGAGCAATTCCATGACATAAAGCAATCTAGAGCCTGTTCTGGATTACCATAATGCAAAAATATATAAATATCAAACCATACTTCAATTAACAAAGAGGTAAAAAAATAAAGGCTAGATGAAACCAAAAAATAACGTCAGAAAACTGGAAGTGAAGCTTGCTGCTTGTCAGCCTCTTGTAGATGTGTTTGATGGAGCTGTTTGAATTGCACTCACTGGCATTTTTTCAAGTGAGATTTTTTTCTGAAGTCAGCTTTCACACCTCTTCAGACATACCACAGCACAGGCTCTGTCTTGTTTCCGCTCTCAAAACTTACTCTCTTCTGGTTCAAGAGACACAAGCTCCCTGCTCCTCTGAACACGCTTCAGAGCAGCAGGCAGCAGCCTCCATGCATCCAACACTTCCGTAAGTAAGGGGATTTCTTCTGTCCCCTTCATGTGCTGTGTTTCCCCACCAAGGAAGCAGGGTAAAGGCCTGCACTGGCCTCTTTCTCCCAAAGGACCAAGGGAGTACAAAGATCACACTGTGCCTGGGGCATGACGTGATGCCTCTTCTGCTCCTGGAGCCACGCGACTCAAGGCTGCCTCTTCCTTGGGATTCACATGACAAAGCCATGATTTAATTCCTAACACAGAACATTCAGCTGCACATCAAACCAGGCCATTGAAAAGATCTCACTGACGCAAGTCTCCTGAGCAGTGGCTCCCTGCCTTTGCTTGGAATGATCCCACAATCTGCCTAAAATGTTGGTGCATCCAGTTCAGTCATTCTCAAAATAATGGGGCCATCTGCCTGGTCACATCCAGTCCCAGGGATACAGCCACAATGACACACTTGGCAGCCCTGGAAGTGCCAGTTCAAATTCCAATCAACACGAAGACTCACTCCAAAAGAAGTGAAGACTATGTGCATGTTTCAACTTCTTCCGCAAGGAACAACCCAGTTTTTTTCCTTATTCATACAATTTAAAGGTGCATAACAAGCAATCTGCCTGTCCATATTACTTTCAATAAAGTAGCTGATCCTAAATATTTTCACTGAACTTTCTGACTTCCACAAACACAGACTGGACAAATAATCTGTCGTTATTTCACAGATTTTGACCTTTCTCTAATTCTGTGCTTTCCCTACATAATAGACAGCAACGCTTCCCTGCTCTAAATAGTCCCCTGACACAGCCACTTTTTTTTCCTGTTATCACAAAGGGTATGACTGGATTTGTTCTGTTCCAGGAGATGCTGTTCTCCAAGTAGCTTGAGTGTGTTCTGCTAAAATTCCTAAGCAGAGGAATTTGTAGTGCTGTGAAGCAGATACAGGAATCAACTTGGTCTCTGCCTGTTTTCACTGTCTTATGTAGTGGGATACTACATAGTAATTCCCTACTACGTTTTCCTGAACTCAGACATTTTGATCCTTTAAAATTTCCTATTTTAGTTTTCATGCTGAACTGCATCTTATTTCACTAGTTTTTGAAATTAACATGCCTAGGGAGCACATGAAAATGTTAACGTTTCCTTAAAATCTGTTAATTTCCTTTAAATGAAACAAAACCAAACAGAATTTCATTTAGTGACACTAGAGACCTTTTTTAAACAGCACAGATGGTTACTTTTTGTCACGTACATTCACTGAGGAGAACACTGAGTTTAGCGTCTGTCTGGATCACAGGACTTTGTCACTTTGGACAGCTATGAAGCAGTGTCATTGTTACACACTTACAACAGCAGGCGAGGGCACGTGGATGCTGGGGACAGAGCGGGGCCGCACGTGGTTGGCCAAGTGGCACAGAACGACGCCGTCGGTGAGAGCCGCCCCGAGGTCGCTGGGCAGCGACACCTTCAACCGCGACTCGATGTTCTGTGGGAAAGCGACAGGGACACGGGCGGGAGCTGAGAGCTGCGCTCCTCCAGCTGGTTCATTCTGCACAACACTTCGTAACAGAGTCCCTGCCTTACGACTCTGTCCATCCTCACGGCATTTCCAACCAACTTTCTGAATAACCCCAAGAAAAGCCCTGTGCGTTACTGTGGCCCAGGGCTGGCCACAGTCTGGGAGCAATTGAGTTCAACGAAGAACAGTTTTCATTGTACAGTGTACATTGTACAGTGAACTAAAACAACCATTATTCAAAAATAATGGAAATCAGGATCTGGGAACAGTATTCCTAACCCTACATATTCTCAGAGAATGGTTCTGCCAAGGGAAGTGAAAATAATTGTGGCTTGGAGGACAACACAGTTAACAAAAGTCAAGACAATATTTTTGCCTTTAAATAAAAACTGAACTATTTGGCACAAGCAGTCCTTTAAAAGAAGGTAGTTAGCATTTGTTTAAGAGAATGAATAAAAATTTAATTCAGGCTTTCAAACTCATTTAAAATGCTGTGTGAATGCCACCGAATGTAATACTGTATCTAAATTTTTAAGTATTAAAAAAAGATTTAAGCTTACCCAGGGAGCAGAACAAGAGACAGATTACATAGAAGGCAATCTGAGATAATGTAAGAGAGAGTCTCCAACCACCACCAAGTTTTGTTTTATCTAAAGTAACCATTCTCCTTTTAGAGAAAGGAGATTGTCTTTAATTCAACACTTCCCCCACAAAGAGTGGGGATTTTCTCTGTTCATCTGGGATGCTTACGGCTTTAAAGATTAGCTTCAATAAGGAAATTCTTATTTATTGGGAAAATTCAAACAATTAATTACAGCACCTCAAGGAATCCCTTCTTGCTCTATAGAAACAAGTCTGGGGCAAAGCAGAGCAGTACCGTAATACCATGTAGCATTTTCAGTATTCCTGTTTATTGTCATTGTACCTGGGCATAAACCAGGACTGTGGTGTCCCTGGGCAGACAAAAAGCACAAATATAAGAAACATTTGTGCCTCAAATGTTCTGCACTTAACTAAGGATAAGGCAAGAATCAAGAGACAGATCTAGAGCACACAAGGGAACCATGCTGTCAGCATGATTGACAGCAGTCTCTGCACTGCATCTGCTTTTCTGTCAGCTTTATAGCTAAGAAGAGTTTTAAAAAAGACATTAAAAGGGGACAGTAAAGACAACTTGCCAGGGAGTTCCTTAGAAGTGTGAAAGCTGATAAGGAAGAAAGGAAGCACACATTCATTTTAAAAGCCGAGTTCGGCAGATATTTAGGAGCAGGAGTCGACATAGTTCATTTTACAGAATTTGAAGCTGCCTTTATCTACCACAAACAACCAAGCAACACCACTGCACCCATCTGAAAGAACTACATAGATTGTACCACACCATTTAATTTTGGTCAATTGTGCCCCATATTGGTTCAATGAAACTGGTCCATAAGACAAAGGCAGATTTAGCAGGGTCACAAAACGCATTTGCTGCAACGTCCACGTTCTGGCTCCTGGCAGCACTCACCTTGCGTAGCTGCTCTATCAGCTCCAGCTCCTCCTCCCGCTGTTTGGAGTTTTGTCTCACTCGAGGGTCTGCAGAATCATTAGCAGGAGACAAGGCACAGGTAGAGGATGAAGCAACAGCTAAAACAGCAGCATGAAGGAAAGAAAATCACTAAGCACGGTTTGGTTCTGTGTTGTTCGCTGCTGCACCGCATACACAGCTCCTTTCACAAATCTCTTTCCTTTGATTATTAATCAAGCTAATGGTCTACCAACCTAAATGAAGTGTCAACACAGTTCCCTCACTGTTTAGATTCTGATCTTTCTGTTGGATAAGTCGTGCACAAATGACGACAAAGTTTTGCCACATGGAGTATGTTCTATCTTTCCCCAGAAACTGCAATTCTGTTACAGGCTACTGGGTTGTTGAAGGCTTGTGAGGCAAAGGTGTAAGTGCAGACCAGTAAGAGCAAATTCTCACACTTCCACAGATATGACAAAAGAATATTGAACAGCTCCAAATAAAACCCTGTTTGTTTACAATGTATATGATGTCATCTGTCTACAAATGGAATTCTAAAAGTAGTTTGATGATAAAGACCTGAAGTAACAGAACACTGCAAGCCCCAGGTAATGCAGATGTCAATATAATGTGGCAAAACTAGCTAATTTCTGAGCTATGTAACCTACCTTTCTTTGCTTCATCCCTGACAGCTGTTCGGAAAAGGAAACTCTCAGGTCGCTGGGAAGGGTTTCTATAGGAAGGCGGGGCTGCATGGCCAGGATATGGAGGGGAAAGGTGGACTAAACAAATGTGGAAAGGCACAGGAAAGGAAGAAGGAAATGGTTAGAGTTTAAATAGGAAATGGGTTCAGCAATGTGGTAATTAAAAAGAACAAACCAAAATTTTTAATGTAATAATGACAAAATAAATTACAGCCATGCATGACAAAAGCAGAGCAGGAAAAGGCACTTCCAAGGACACTTGCATGCAAAGCACATTCCACATACCAATTCCAACAACTGTTCTGACTCTTGCTGAGTGCATCTGTGTGCCAAAGTCTGTATGAAGGCCTAAACCAGCCAAACCCTGCACTCTGCCTGAGGGCATACTTCATCCCTGTTGTCTCTTCCCTTGTGTTTTTCTAAGGAGACCCAAGTAACTGGGTAAATTCTCACACACAGCAGTACCACAGACAGACGTGGGAACAGATGCTCCCCTCTCTTCATAGGACAAATAAGCAAGCAGGCATTTTGATCTTATTTTTCAGAATTTTTCTTCCTGTCCCTGTTACCTGTCTGAGCAGTAGGTGAGCCAGGGGAGATGGTAGATCTGTCATCACTCTGTGAACAAAAAAGCAAAAGAATATAAGTGGTCCTAATCTGGAAAAACTTTGACTACATTTTAATTTACTTTGTTTTAAGAAAAGCTCCATCCATCTAAATGTGTTTCAGTAAAATAATCAGAAATAAGAAAAAACCGCAGCATATTGTTCCCCAAGTCTTATCTCTGCAGAGACAAAGCTTTTTCTTTTACAGAAATGACACAACTGCTTTTTTTTCCTGAGGAAAAAGAATGATGAAACAGCACTGACTATGCAATGACAGATCATTGTTAACTCCTCCTTCCAACCCAAAGTGAAAAAGTGCTCCTTGCAAAGGGGACACCAAAAACCCGGTATTAAGCAACACGCAGAACTGGCAATACAGAAGCCCCGATAAGGATACACCTCTTTGACACCTTTGCTAATGCACAACTGCTATTTACTGAACACCTGTCCCCAGTGAAACACACTGTGGTTTCATCACAGTGCTTACACAGACTAATGATTTCTTGTGAGGAATGCATTCAGCACAGCAGTTTCCACAAAAGAGAAAGAAACAGGCAAAGAATACAAGTGTACTTTTGATGAACTCAACTTGATCAAGAGTAACTGATCTTGTACAGAAAAAGCAACATCAAAGACAACCAAGAACCCCTTGGAGCAGAGACTGGTTACCACGTTTTATAGATCAGGCCTCCTGCAGACACAGCCTAAAGCTAAGATGAGGTAATACCTACTACAGTTTAATCCGGTGAATCAGGTTCATACCCTACCTGAACTTTTGATTAGATGCTGACAGACTAACACCTGTTAAAACAGATGTGTGGATCCGAGATTTTTTTGTTGGCTCTAGTGGTGAATGATAATAGCAAGAGATACCTTGACAGGACTGAAGGTAGAGGCACTAGGCAGGGTAGTAGCACAGCTTTCTTGGTTCAACCCTGAGAGTGACTGAATGCAGAAAGAAAGAGAAGGCAGTAGCAGAGTTAGTGAGCAGCTGACAGGTCATGCACAAAGGTGGAATGCAGTGAAGTTAGAAATGAAGAGGTGATCACGATCACATTCTCAGAAACACTCAAAAAGCAACACATCAATACTTACTGAACTATAGTTAAAGCCTTCCTACCCTCCTGAACTTTCTGACCAATAAGCTTGGGAGGTGCAGTGCTTCTTTTACACATAATACAGCGACATTAAAAACAGAATTAAGAACAGTAAGTGAGGCAAAAGCTTCTTTACTAACACCTATGCCATCAGAAAAAAAATTACCCTACAACAGTCCATTCCAGGCCACCACTAAAAATAAATAGCTTTCTTTGTAATGTTTTGAGGATGTTATGCGTGTCTGAAAATATCAGAGAAACCCATATACAAGAGGCTCAGTAATACATAGTTTGTATCTGCCACAAACACTAACAACTGGTCCTTGTGATTAGACACAAAGTAAATGAGATTCTGTGGCTGGAACCTCACTCTCAGAGAAGATATCAGTGTCAGGATTTACAGTGTTGCCACAAATAAAGTGCAGTCACACTTCAATTATGACCAATATCAGAACTAGCCAAATAAACAACTTTTCCTGTTTATAGAAGAGGGGCTGCAGTTGTGCCCATCTGTCACTGACAGGTGGATCTAGAAGGCCAGATCCTGTGTCTCACTGAAAGCACCATCAACACTTTAACAGATGAGGACTGAATGGCTCACTATACTTTCTGAAATAGCATTCAAACAGCAAATTGACAATTCAGCAGTCCAGCACAGGAAAGAAATCAAATGACACCCAGAAACTCTACAGGTAGTGAAGGTGACATTTGAGAGTTAGTTTTTAAAACATTTGCAACTATTCTGCCACTTCAGAACAGCACAGCCAGAAGGACTAGAAGGGAAGGTTTACACTCAGGGCAAGTCTTAAACACAAACATCTTTAGGCCCTGTGCAGACTTACAGCTGATCCTCAAGACTGCCTCTTCCTCCAGAGCAGGGCAGAGCCAAAATAGTGTTTTTTGTTTTTTTTTTTTNAATATCACTTGACTTAGACAACACATTAGCTAGCATATGAAAACAGTAAAATAAACCAGAACTAGCTGGGCTGTAACATCAATGTATCTGCTCACTCCTGTATGAAAAGAGCAGGGCAAGCTTGACACAGACTAACACGAAGGGGTCACATTGCACGTACCCAGCAGTGGGCAGAGGAAGGGGGACACGGCACAGCACAGGGAGGGACAATCACAGCACCAACACACCGCATGCTCTTCACCTGTTTGCGAGTGCCTGGCCTCCTTTTAATGGTATTGGTGTTATTGTCAATCTCAAACACAAAGAGAGGCTCAAAGCCATTCTGTCAGGGACAGTAAGGAAAGAAAGAGAGGGAAGAAAGGAAGAAGTGAGGCAAAGAACTACTGTGAAAAAAGGCAGCCATAATACTAAAGGAGCCAGGATGCTGCAATTCAGATTTACACCACCCTCTGCACATGCTG
Source organism: Edolisoma coerulescens (assembly GCA_013397115.1). NCBI lineage: Eukaryota > Metazoa > Chordata > Aves > Passeriformes > Campephagidae > Edolisoma > Edolisoma coerulescens. Next base: position 630,379 of record VWZW01000169.1, read on the forward strand.
CACACAGCCTTTAGGTCTAGCACTGAAGTCACAAAAAATTCCCTGTGCCAGAAACAACTGCAGATACAGGGAGTGCCAAAGGAGAGCCCAACCAGAACTCTGCATGAACCAAATAAGGATATTTTTAGAGAATTCGGTTATTAAACATTTGAATACACAAATGAATGCCAACAGTCTGAGAGAAAACTCCAGGGTACAAGTTTGCATAAGTCAAAGCCTGCTTACTTTACCCATACCATTATTATTTGTAACACTCTGGTGCTTAACTTAAACTTAGTCTTAACTTGAAATGTTTCAGAGATCCTATGAGCTAACTGTACCATGACAGCCTCAGGCCACATTCGACACCACAACAACAAGAAAACAACACAAGGAAGGGAGCACAAGGCAGCAATGACACAAAGGTTGTGAGAGGAAGAGGTCACAGTAGCTGCCTGATGCTTCTGAAGGACCTTGTGGGCTTCGCAACAGAGAAATTGAGCAGCAGTTAGAGAGGATGTTTTGGGGTTTTTTTCCCCCTTCCATAGTACTAACCTTGTAAGGGACAGTATGGGAGAAAACAAGAAGATATTTGGAGAAAAATGAGATTTAGAAGCAAGTAAGGCTGAAATCATTAACCAAGTCTGAAAGCTGGATACCAGCTCTACAAGTAATCTCAGTTGTAACAAATAGAACTATCCTTGTGAGAACAGCAAGAGGTTATGACTAACATAAAACTTTTATTTTCTCAGTGATTACATTTCTTCAACAACATTTTGGTCTGGTTATCACAGGTCAACCCAAAGAAATCCACCACAGTGTGCAATGAAGTTCTACAGCCAGACTCCACTTCTAATCACAGGTATGCAAGAGGAACTACAACTACACAGAACCATTAACATTCACAGAAGGTATGGGCAATCATTCTGGGACTTCAAATCAACTGTCCTGATGTTGTTTATAAACAGAAGGGAATGGTCAGAGTAACCTGTGCAACATGAATACATTTTAAGTTTAATTAGTGATTAAAGACAACAATAAGATGACCAAAAGAAACACTAAAGATTTTAAAAAGGAGATTCACAATTTAAATTTTTTGTTAAAGCAGTAACAATGCCAGAAGAGCAGAGTAGTAAAATAAAAACTCACTTGCTTTCTAACTACATACTAGATTTAGTACTTTTAAAAGCTTTTCCTTATGTCCTCAGAAATTAGACCTAGCTAAATTTCAAACCCAGGAAGGATAGGGAAAATGTCAAATGAAGTGCAATAGAATATAAACAGGTAAAAGCAATTTAAACTCCTACAAATTTTTTTAAAGCAAACTGATGACCATTTCCTTGATGTTGAACAAGTTTTTACCATATTAAATACATTTGTGGAAACAAAAAAATGGTACAAATCCATGAGCTAGTATGGGCTTAATGTTCCAGTTACACTAATTGCCAGAAACAGCTGCTCTGGCATATGGGATCATTAGGCACAGTGTGGATTTCCACTACAGAACAGAGCTGCAGATCAGAAACCCCAGCATTTCACATACTATTATAATTTAGTGCTGCTGAAAAGAGCAAGGAACCAAAAGAAAAATGAACAGAGAAATTTTTGCTTTCAATCCTTCCCTGCCAGCCTGATCACTCTTTTCGTGAAGTGAACAGATGCAACTTGGTTCAAGACAAAAAAGGAAACAAACAGCAGTGGAAGCCAGTTTCAGAGTAGTTTCTGAAAATTCTATATCTTAATTTACAACAAAAGTCATGTGATCACACAATCAAAGAGAAATGAGGTTCTTACAGGTATCTTTAAAATCTATTCCAAAGACAAATTCACTGACAACAGAGAATCATCTCTTAACTCAAACCACTGCAGTTCTTTTGTCTTTTATTACCTAAATATGAAAGCCCATTCTAATATGCTCATTGATAGTGATTTCTCTAAACAGGCACGTGATTATTAAATTTCTCTCTAACATTTTAAGCTTTCTTTCTCGCCCACAAAGTGCTAGTCTTATGAAAGCAGGAAACCCAAAAAGTCTGAATAAAGACACAGTAAATATCTTGACCAACATGTTCAGGAGAAAGACATTCTAACAAGAGTCCTGCCTAAAGAAAATCTAGGCAGATAATGGAAGCACATAAATCAAGAAAATAAATTCTAGGCATGCAGTCATGCAACAGCAGGCAAATCAGGTGTATTTTTAATTTTCTAGACATGGATATGACATTAATTATATTTTTTAGTTATGCTATATTGCTAAGATGCCACAAAGGAAGCAATAGCATAAAACATGAATTATGTGCATATATGTTTTTATTTTTGGTAAGTGTTCAAAATAGATGGTTTTTAAGACATTTGTACTAATAAACAATAAAACTGTATGAAGAGTATTTCACGATTTGTAGCATTTGTAAGTAGAACACTTTTTTCCTGTGCCAAGTATTTCTAACCCCCGTGTGCAGGACACAGACAAGTTAAAGTAGAAGGCTGTACTAAGCATTAAAATTGCTTACTTGACACTGAAGAGCACATCAATTAGGAAGTAAGCTGAACGGAGAAGAAATCAAACCAGAACAACTAGAGGTGAATTTTTCATTTTAGAAACTGTTCTTTACTATCAGTAATTTTCTTCTGCTCTCAAACAAACTGCAAGCTTTAATAATTGTGGAAATACATAATTGTATTATTAGCAAATGGCTGACAGCAGAAGTGTCAACATATTCATAACATCATAGTTCACAGCTAAGCTACTTTTCAAAGGAGATGGTCATGTTTTATGCTATTTAGATTAGCTCTAAAACAGTTGGTCTAATCTGAGACAATCATAACATGTTGTCATTTCTATGCTCTAGAATCTACCACAGAAAAAGGCCATTACGTGCAGGATCTTACCACTAACAAGGCACTATCATCAGTATGCTGAGACCTTCTGGATGGAAAGGGACACTGGGAGGTGGGAGAGATGGAGCAATGTCAGAAACAGACACAATGCCAGAAACACACGGTATGTGAACAGACAGACATTTTGGAACAAGTACTGCTTGCTTATAGCACTGTGAGCCTCTTTAAAACAATCCACAAAGTATCTGTAACTCTGCAGGAATACACGGCCACGAGACCCAGGAATTACTGTGCAGTCACATTACTTAAGGAATCAATTATTCTGCTTTCTGTGTTGTGTCAAGCAAATACAGAAAACTATGCATTCACAGTGTTTACTCTGGTAGAACAAAGGACCTTTTAAAAGAATAAATTAAGAACAGAAAAACATTAAGGAGAAAAAGGAGTAAAAACTATTTCAATTACCCCATGTTTTGGTAATTTTCTAACAAAAAGAGTTAGTTGGAAACTGCTGCTAAAGAACTATCATATTTGTTATGATATTAAAAGTTTTGATCTGATTACCACTACCAAGTGAATTATCTTTCTCTGGACAAAAGTGGGGATGGCAAGCAGTGGAAGAGCTGTCACTATGCCGAAATTTGATGCAGAGAGTGAACAGATGTCACTGGCTCAGCTCTGCATATTCTAGAAGACTGAGCCTTGTATGATTTGTGTTCCTGGTTTTGATTATAAAAACTGTATTATTATAAAACTCTAGTGGAAAAAAACTTAAAAAAAATACTTATTCCTTTTTCTGACAGCCCTCAAAATTCTAAAGCTTAATATTTCTGGGATAACTGGTGACCTAATAACAGGAAACTGGGAGAAAACTGATCAGTGAAGGATGACTATAACATTGTAACTTGTCTGAACACTCCTGTCAGAATATAAACTGTACTGCTCACAAGGAGCAGGTTAAAAGGGAATATGAAATGTATTTTCTGCAGAGAACATAGAAAACATACAAGAAACAATAAAACAACACACTTGGACAGGCAATCTACATGAACAGAAGGAAATACTAGACTGATTCCACAAGCAAAAAACCCCAACCCACGGCTTAATAATATGTGAAAACACTATGCTATAACCCAGCTTTGAAGTGTTTTCCACAATGAGGAAAATAACTCTGATGGAGAGCTAAGAATTTAAGTGCTGACATCCCTACTAATGCTCTTAGTGGACTCTTACCTCACTATCCATTGGACTTTGTTTCTGAGGACTTAAGGAGGCTTTTTGCTACACAGAAAAAGAAAAAATGAAATTTAAAATAATGTCACAGAGAAACAAAAGCTCAGAACAAACCAGCATAACTTAAAAGTGTTTTAAATTAGAAGTCTTAGTTTTTAAATAGAACATGCATTGGGGAAATTGCAAATTTCACTGAACTGAAACTTCCCTGATACTAGTAAAAAATCAGCCTTTATTCCACATTCAAACAAATAACAAAAAATTTCAAATTATGCATATGAAAGATGCATAATAAACCCAAAATACAACCCAAGGGAGGAATTTACTGCTGAGAATAAAGTGGTCATGAATAACAAAGGCAACAGAAGAAAAATACCCAAAAATCAAACCCAAACCAAAACCCCAGGGGACTCATCAATGAACAACATGCATCCTATAAGCTTAATGGTTAGCTAAAAGACTGAGCTGAATCTTTAAGAAGCAGCTTTACCACAAAATAGTGCCAGGGGCCTGGGAATAGTTGGTGCTAATGAAAAGCCTAGTTTCAGGCAGCTAAGACTCTTTTTCTAAACTAACTTTATATATTAAATATACACGATAAACCATTATTTGTTTCTCTGCAGACCACCCTAAGCCCAAAATACTAACTGTAACATTTCTTAAATTTGTGATGGTGAGATTCAGGTAAGTGACCAGAGCAGCAAAGAGTAAAACAAATTTAAATCAACTATCACATAAATTAACTGGCATGTTAAGCAGAAGACTTCATACTGAGTGCAGAGACAGCGAAGACAGTGTTCAGAGTGAGTGCCTGATGTACTGTAAGTCTGCACCCATGCTTTACCCAGAAGTAACTTATTTTATTATCACAAAACAGCAAAATAGATCAGGCAGCATTACATTTTTGTGTGTATGATTATTTCCTCCCTGCCACATTTGTCTTCAAAATTAAACTGCCTCTATCCTTCTCAGATAAAGACCTCTTCTTTCTTAAACCAATCTCGTCACATCTATGCAAATGAAAATTGAGAGAATAAGGTGAACTATGCAAAATCAGAATTCTTTGCAACAATCGTATTTTGGGTAAATCTTCCATCTTCCTCCCCAGTTCTAGCTTCGCCTGTGTTAAGCTACAGCACCAACAGTTAATGGACTTAAATGCTATTTGTCCAAATTCTTTATAAAGTGCCAGGAGCGTAACATACAAGCATTAATTACCTTGGCAATTACTTATAATTAAGGGATTTAGAAAAGATAAAAGTATGAAGCAGATACTAAAAGGAGACACCTTAACAAAGTCAAGGACAGCTTCCCTCTGAATCTGCTTTGTTCTCATCCTCTCCTCCTCGTACTGAAGGGCTGCCAGCTGCGCCTCCCGACGGGTGCGCTCGATGTGCCGGCGGTGCAGCTCGGAATCTGTGTTGGGCACCTGGAATCAAACAGGGCATCAGGCCAGGAAGTCAGAGCTGCAGATGGGTCATGGAGAAACAGCCCATATCTTATGGATAACATCAGTTTGGTTTTGCAACAAACTCATTCAAATGAATTAGAATTCTATGTGTTACCTGGGTGTGGTGACTTGATAGAGAGAGAAAATAAGGTGAATCAGGCAGGGGTCTGACAAATGCAAAAACAGAGAGTAAGCAGACTTTTAGTCTTAAATCTAACAACTTTGCATACACGAATTGTCAGTGACACACAAGTATCTCATCAAATCATAAGAGTAACTGTCTACTAACAGCTGTGATGATGATTGAACTCACTGTGAATGACAGATTCTGTGCAGTTATTTCTATTTCTTCTCCTGAATTGTAATGAAATTTTTTTTACAGCACAAGATGTACCAATGGGATTGTACATTTGGCCAACTACATTGAGATACCCAGTACTTTATACCCATTCTCTAAGAGTAACCAAACCAGGAATTTTTCAGATGATCCTCATTTAGAGGAACAACTGGCTACTATGGTTATTTGAAGGAGGGGAAAATAATAAAATGAATCAGCAGAAACTATCAGTTTCTTTTTCCCTACCTCTCTGTCCTGTCCACATAACTCCTTAGTACTTGGTGATGCTCTCTGTCCTGCATCAAATTTAGAGTTTCAGGTCTTCGTAATTCATCTGTATCCCTGCAGGTAAAACACCAGGTGGAAGGGGATTTGGCCACTGATGCATATGGACTACTGTCAGATTAATTCTACTCTAGATTACGACTGTTTTTGTGAGAGAAATGCCCAAACAATTAGCTTCAGATAATCACAAAAGTGAAATGTGGACTAAAGAAATCGCTTTGTGATACCAAGTCAGATCACAACTACTGCAGTTCGTAATTAAACATAACTTGCTTAATTAACAATGACTTCAAAACACATGAAGATGGATTCTCTCTTTTAAGACAATATTCTGGTTATTGCAAGCCTTATTCTGCTCTGGAAAGAGCAGAATTATTTTTAAAGGTCAGGACCCTTTGATATCTTCAGCACAAACCGGCTCACCTCACCAATCAGGTAACTGCCAGTGACACAAGCCCTCAAAGTCACAAGGTAAACAAGAACCCATCTGGCTCTTATCCATCATATCAACAATAAGGGAGAAATTTTGCAGTCAGTTCTTTGCTAGAAGGCAGCTGTTAGCACTGAAAAGATTCCCATGGTCCACAGTCTACAGCATGTACCTTGACATGTTGCTGCCTAGAAACAAAGTTGATGGAAATCAAGGAGCTTACTCTTGACAGCCTAAACTCCGCGACCTTTGCTCCTGGGGCAGCCACAGAACACAGACACACTTAACCATGCATTTCCAAAAAATGTCAGTCCAGCTGGCTGTGTGCACACTTAGGGCCTTTTCCTCACGGAGATGAGATGTGGAAGACCCATATGTTACAGGTCTTTTCTGTTACTTAAATGAGCACCGAAGCACATGACAAATCCATTACTTAGAGCTGTTTTGAACAGAAGGGTCTGGGTTCAGCTCAGTGCCAAGGAGTGTGTTTAGGGCAGAGTACACACAGCTTTGTTGCATCAGGAATGCACCACAGTCTGTCCAGAGGCACAAACTGTATTTATTTAATTGAATCAACTAATATAAGTACTCTTGAGATGAAGGCTGCGTTACATCCAACTTTCAGAGTTTTAATGGCTCCAACATGCTAAAGAAAAAAAAGAGAGTGCCTGCCAAGGCATTTGCACAGAATTATTGTGGAAGCACTTTACAGCTTGTGGTTGCCACAAAATAAAATATTTGACTAATACAAGCTTAAAATATAAAAAATTACTCAGGGTCATATGGCTTTTTTACACAATTTTGAAGGCAACAGCAACATGACCTGGTTTTGCGGCCTTAATAATTTCCCTCTGCTGCAGCATAGTAAGCTACAATTCATTTATATCATTGATAAACTACTTCTGCATGGAGATCTGCTGCTATCCTTAAGTTAAATTTTGAAATCACTGGATACCTTACTGAACTACAACTTCCTTTATCATTAACATCTGTCTATGTAAACAGCAGCTCTTCCCAGCTAACCAGCCTTCTCTCCTATTCCCTTCAGATTTATCACAGAAACCAGTGTTTGTGAAGCCTAATTATTTCCATGTTGACCACATATGTTCAAATACAAAAATAAGGAAACAAACAAGCAAAAAATCAGTTTTTCAAAACAAGAGCACTCACTTTTTTGGGGGAGAACATGACAGAACTGCTGTGTCACTTTATACCTGACTTGTGGACAGGCTAAGGAATGCTGACATATGCTGAAGTAGTTACTTGTATCAGTAAAGCTACTGTATCTGCACATTTCAGAATGCCTATTAAAACGTTGCCAAAACTCTGGAAGAATTTATACACTAATCTTGGTTTCATTTTCTCTTTCAATACCATTTTAGAATCCATTAAAAATTGGTTTCTACTGACAGTATAAGTAATGACAGGACTATCAGCTGTCTTTTCTATTCCCCTGCCCCCCCAAACATTCTAAGTACAACTGGGCTGGTTTTCTGTGGAGTCCCTGCAAATTCACTTTCACTCCACAGAATACTGAAATGCTTCAGTGGTATAATAAAGGTTCTATCAATTTTCATTCACAAGAATTTGCTTATTTTTTACCTTTTATTTGCTTATCTTTTAACTAGACATCCAAAAAATCTTTTCTTAAACCTAACCAACCCTCATTGAGACTCTGTCCAATTCTGACCTTTATTTTACAGATAGGCATTTTCTCCAATAAATCAAGTAATCATTAAAGAGCATGGGCATACTTCATCAAAATAAGCAACTTGTTTTCAACATTGATTCCCATTCTATTCCTTCTCCTGATGAAAGCTCATGTTTATGGCCCAGAAAAGTATTTTTAAAATAAATGAATCTCCCACAATACTAAAACCAGCAGGAGTCAACCATGAATATGTCCTCATGGCACATCAGATACTCCATAATATCTCTATCCTTCCTGTAGTACCTTTATCCCTTTTGTCCTCTATGTAATACAGCTTAAATCAACTATTTAATCAAAGCCCAAATTAAATCACAAAAAGCAGATATTAAATCAGTTTACAAGTATGCATGTAATTAGGCAGATTTCTTTAACCAACTGATTTAAAGTCGAGCATTGGCATAGTTATGCCTTTTGCTCACTGCCATTATTGGAATTCCAATTCCTGATCTGGAGCAGTAATTTATCAAAAAAGTGCCATACACCACTTCTGGTGAAGCAACAGAAAACAATGCCATTTTCTAAACATGTTTAGTAAAAACACACTCTGCATTCATCATGAAATTCTGGATAAAATTATTGTTACCACAGTAATTTTTACCTGCTTTGATGTAAATGTCGTCTTGTATCCTCTGTTCTCTGAAACTCTCTGATGGTTACAGGCTTTACTGGTGAGCTCTAAGCAAAAAACCACAGAAGACTAAGCTAGCAACCTATTCAGAAAACTGTACATTAATGCCAAACAATCTCTTGGTAGAGCTACATCTGTAACTACTGGTATTGAAAACACCCAACAAAGAAACACAAAACACAAGTCAGGGATGTTCATTTCCAACCAAGAGAGCTCACTCTTATTTTTTCTCCAATTTAAATAAATAAGAGTTTCAAGATTAAACATGCCTGCCAATAACTTCAGGAGTTTAAAACCTCCAGTATTAAGAATCATGCAGAGAAGTTCATGGAGGTATAAAATTTGTATTGAAATGTAAATACATTCTTTGGAGTTTAACTCTACAAGTGTACAGCAGTGCAGTCTGGATTCTCAGGAACACAGAATAATGGAGCTGATGGTCTTTTATGACGTTCTAAAGACAGCTCCCAGAGGGACCACAAAAGCAAAACATGGGATTGATAAGAACACTTTAGGTTTAATCTGAACAATTAAATCATTTATCCTATTGGGAACAGACATATTGCCTTTGGTGTTATTTAAAAACTTCCACTGACACCCATTCACGTAGGAAAACGGAAACTTTTCAAGATCAACTTGCCAGCTTTCACTCATACTTGCATGCATGTTGCTATATTGCAGTCAGCCTTCTGAAGCAGTAGAGTATTTTGGACTGTCTTTTTAGAGAAACTACTGCTTCAGCTCACAGCAGTTTAATTTTTATGACTAGACAGACCCGAAGGAATCGCTGTTTTGATGCTGACCAATGCCTTTTCCCTGTCTACAGCAAAGAGCCCTTGGATTGCATTGCCTACAGTTGGCTTTTCTGAGTTTTTCTCTTGTGTCTGTGTTTCAGCTTCTGTGATTTGCTATTGAATTTATGAGATTTGCAAATGAATGCACCTCTCATATTTGTGTGACTGATTTTAAACACAGTAATATAAAGTTGACAAAATAGGGACCAGGCTCCTACATAAAAGCTAAAGATCCACTTTTTTTTTCTTTCTTCAAACAGCAAATATCTTTCTGCTTCAAAACACACAAAACTTTGAAAAGACACATCTGAATCACAGCACAATAGTAACTGTTTAAGCAGAGCAGCCACAACGATTTTTTCAGACAAGTTATTCATGTAGTCTGTACAGTGAGCCACTGAACTGTGTAACTGTGTACATAGGTATTAATTAAGACAGAGAGAACACAGAATGAAACATTATGTGGCTGAAAATCTGTTTCTATAGGTTCAATTTCTGAGGACTCTCTCCAGAAGTGTAACATCCAAATGACTTAAGCAGGAAGAGTTTTCACAAGGGCTCTGCTGGGGTGGGTGAATTGAATGATTTCAAGTAAAAGCACCACCTCATTGGAGGTTCGCCGCTGGTCAATGTATGCCATGAACTGGGAGCTGAGGCTGTCTGAGTCCAGGCACTTGGGCTGCCTCACCTCTTCCTCCTCCTCCTCCGTGGCACAGCTGTCAATGTAGTCGATCTGATCGAGATCGTGTTCCACTTGACAAACATACACAGAGAAAACACCCACAATTAGATACCCCACAGGAGAGGAAAAAACCCAACAATGCAGCAATGTCAGGAACCCAGGCCCTACTTTTTCCTCCATCTGGGAAAGCTCAGCCTGAAGGCTCTTGGATTTTGCCAGGCCCACTAACGTTAGATAAACAAATTTTGAAATAATGATAAAAATCATGCCTTTTAAAAAATAATGAGGAACATGTATCAAGCATGTAGTTTTATACTGCTGGCTGCAGATACTTTTGCAGTGACTGAAAAAGTAAATACTGTGATTTCTTTTTCAATATGAAAAACTATATATCAAAATCTTTCAGCTAATACCAAGACTGTACAATGGTCTGTGCATATTTTTGAATAATTTCTCTTGGTTCTCTGTCAGAAAAATCAGAATGGATATGACAGATCCTTCTACTAGCATTATTACTACAACAAAATTGAGAGCAGCATGTCTAAGTTATCTGGATGCACATACAGTAAATATAAGAAGTGTATGTGAAAATAATGAACAACACTACAGAAAGCAAAAAAACCCCTCTAAAACAATATAATGGCACCTGCAATTTTATTTTAAAAAGAGGAATGAAAAAAAAATTAGGAACCACTGAAATGAGAGCAAGAAACAGCCCAGTTTGGCTGGTATTGATTTTCCTTTGTGTGGGAGATACTATGTAGGGCAATTTTTTCACTTGTCACTGCTTTTCCACATTCTGCCCAGGGATTCTGAGAGTCATGACACTGAGCAACCTCCCCCCTGTGAAAAATACTGCACTGGGGATGCAGGGGAAAGCATAAGTTCCATTTCAGAGCACTAGAGCTTTCTTTTTTCTTAAAACTCTCTCCAAACTTGCTCCAGACTCTGGCAGACATTCTTTTTTACTCCCCCGCCCCTTTCCTGCTTGTCTACAACAGACTTCTCTTTGCCTCACCACACAATCTAGCAACTGTTCCTGCCAAAGCCACCCCCTCTGCTACTACAACCATCCAAAACTACATTCCTATATACTTTGGCTTCATTGAATCTCCATCTCAGTTTCAAATCTTAAAAAAACCCAACAAACCCAAACTCCCCTTCTTTCCAGCCTTACTTATTAAATAATGATGATGATAAGAACAATAATACAGAAAAGGGTGAAAGATACTACTATCTGTGTTAGGAACACAAAACTGCAAAGCATCTGGCTCTCTGACAGCCACATGCTATGGTTTGTGTCCCTCTCAGACACACCTACTCATGAACTGATTGTGCCCCAGCTTAAAAGTCTGTGAGGCATTTTGAAATCCCTGGTGTACAAAACCCAAAGAACAAAATAAAGTTGTCTTGGAGACAGAGCTGGCAGCACTACCTGTTATTAAGGCTGCCCAGAGTTCCCCATGACACCATGTCTTCAATTCTTCTAACTGCCAGAATTTAACTGTTTGAACTGATTTTTTTCCCCATTAATGTGTGAAAGAGTATGAGTCAACTAAAAAGTTTCAGGTATTTCTAGAAGGTGGCAGAGAAAACAAAAAGTTGTGGCACAGAAGAATAAGACCAAGAAAAGAAGATGCAAAAAGATAAAGATGGGGAGGAGGAGGGAAGAGAGAAGAAAAAGTGGGAGTTGGGCACAGGAAATTAGATGTAGCTGGGAAGAGTGACACTTGGAGAAAATGAACTGTAGCCATCAGGCAAAATGAAAAACAGGGAGCAGCTGAGAAAGAAGAAAAATCAACCGAAGTATATGCAGATGAGATATATAATAAGTAGTGCAGAAAAATGGAGAAGAAGGAATGATTGAAAAAACAAACCTGAAAGACTGTTAAAATTAAGGCATATAAACAAAGGAGACACTGGTAGCAGCAGATTACTGGAAGTTAAAATGAAAGACGACTGTGGAGATCAAGAAACATGGAAAGCACGATCACCTCTTGAACAACTATGAAGGTGATCCTGTAAGACTGCAGGACACCAACTGAGAAAGTGCAACAAAGCACTGCCACTCACAAACACCAGCTCCTTCTAGATGACTTTAAAGTTTGGATTAAAATCAAAGACTGGAATGAGACACTTGTACTACTCAGAAATATGAAATCCCCTGACAAAATTGCTCATCCCATTCTGACATCAGTCGGCACAGAGCACTGACAATTTACTACTGCAGTAAATTTTCCCCAGAAGCTCAAACAGCAAAACTCCATGCACTGAAATTCAATATTCCAAAATACCATTTGAAGCAGGTGGAAACTTTAATATAGGACACATACAAAAACGGACAAAGTTTTCAAGAAAATCCCAACTCTGATGCTATTTGATTTTGCCTTTGACATCCTTAAAACAACAGTATTTTTACAGTTTCAACAACATTGCTTTTGTGTAATTCCACCTAGACCTTTCTGGTTTTTTTCCTCTTTAAACAATCAATATCTATAGGAAACATTCTGGAACTTTAATAATGATGACAATACATACTGTTAGCCAAAGGTCACTACTTACCTCCACCATTAGTTACAACTGCACTCCCTCTGTTTTCTTGGTACTGACTTTCTCTTCTCAGTCTCTGCTCTTTGGTGATCTCTGCCACACGTAACGGGAGATCTGAGAACTCATCTGTTGGCTTTGGGAAACAAACACTGAAGTCAGGAAATATTTTTCTTCAAAAACATAATTTTGTAAGCTACTACCTCTTGATTTGTCCTTGATTTGTACTTCACTTGTCCTGTTTTACAACCACAAAACACTAATTTAAAGCAAAAGACAGCTATAATGTATTGCTTTAAAAAAACATATTGTTAAGCTTTCTTTAGAAACCAGCTTGCCTACAGTTTTGTTTGCAGTATCTGCATGTGACTGAAAACATCCCAGGATGGAAAATCCTAGCACCCTCTCTAAAACCAAGCTAGGAGTGCAAGCAGAGTATGGAGTATAGCCCACTGAGACACTTTGGGTGTTGGCTACGGTCTAGTCCCAAGAGGAAAAGGGAACTTCTTCCTGGGAAGAATAATTGACAATCTTTTTGCTAAGAGATACTATTTTCCTGCTTCTAAATAGCAAACAGATTTTAACATTTCAAACAAGCTGCAAAGAAAGAACACAAAATTTCCAGCTGATTTCCGAAGCTGAATTTTCATGTTCATATTTATTTTATTGAAACAACTTTTCATGAATAATTACAGTTGAGTCAGCATTGTAATATGATACCGTTACGAGGTTTTTAAAATGAGGAACCCTATTTTTCTCATTTTTTATGCTCCAGTAAATTAATCTCTCATGCACAGTTTTATACAATTCTGTTAATATTTCCAACTTGGGGTCTGTCCCACATAAAATTAAGCTTGTTTTTTCTCCAATAAAACAACAAGTAATATTGGCTCAAGGCAACCTGCACACCAGCATATCCATGTTACCTATGGAATGTGCTTCCAGATGCATACATTTAGTTCTCTTTCCTGCACTCAACAAAAATAAAGCTGCAACACTTACTTCATTCCCTGACCATCTCTTGTCTCCGCTGTCCACACTATTGAAGCCAGAATCAAGTGCTCCATATGGACGACTGGAATAGAGTTCCTCGTGGCTGTCAAACACACAGTTTTAGTTACTGTGATATAAACACCACCAAAAGCTTCTCAGTTATTACAGAACAAAAGCAGAATAAGCCACCAAGCACACCTGCAGTGTGTTCACGAGCTCAGCATGTCTGAAAACCTCACACTGCATTTGCTACAATAGAGCAGGAGGCACGTGCTTCAACTCACCATCCTTGTCAGTCAGCTGTCACCTGCCACTGCCTGGCCTTTCCAGAGCTAAGCTGATTCAAAGTGTAGATCCACTCTCCAAATGTTTCCCAAAGAGAAATTATGACAAAGCAAACTGCAAAGTGGTCTCATATTTCTCTGTTTAACAAGTCAAACTTCCATTTTCTACTACTCATATGTTTCGGTTGAAAAACACTGTCCAACAAACTTTTATATAAATAAGCATAAATAGGAACAAAATCACTAAAAATACAGAATATACTACTTCTACTCAAAAGTATGCAGCATGTATTACATAAATGTCTTCTTTGTCATAGTTACGTAGGAAACTGCAGTAAGCTGGACAGTATTTCAAATACCTCATAATATAATAACTGTAGAAGTACAGTTTTCATTTACAGAGCTTTGTCAATGACATGTCTAGACAAAGGCATTAGACATGTGCCCAGTGTTACAATATATATAACCAAACAGCCATACAGTTCTTTAAATTTCTGGGCTTAGAAACCACGTAATTCAGCAGCATAGCCATCACAGATGTCAACTCTGGCAACTGTTGCAGATAGCTACAGTAAAAGAGACAATGGGACTTGTCTGATCCACTGCAGATGGCATTTCACAATGGCTCAACTGTCCTACTGGCACTCGATGCCCCAGGGAGAACTGCAGCAGTAATTACTACATAATGCACAAGGAAGAATGAATTTCAGGAAGCGAATTGCTTCACCCCATCGTAACTAAATTGCAGGTCATTTTCTCACTGGTATTGCTCTCAAGTTGCTGCTCCCTCTGCAATTCCACTTTCAGGAAACACTTATTTTCAAATTTATCATTATTATTATTATCATCATCATCATCATCACTGTCATCATTATTATTCCATATGTGCGTGTATGACTTCCTAGAAGTCTGACAGACTACTATCAAGGCCTATTTTAGTTTTCAAATAGGCACAAAATAGCAAAGAAGTACCAGGAGGGATGAGGCTACAGATGAGAAACATTAAGCTATGCATCTGTTTCTATGCAGATGTAGACTAAAAGACAAGCTCTTGCATCTGCATGGAGTTTTGATTAACTCAGAGGAGTTCCACTTTTATGGCCTTGTACTTGAACATAAAGACCATCTGCAATAATAAACCACCAGAGAGGAAAACAAGCAAAAGAAAAAACAACTCCCTTCTTTTGGGTGGGAAGAAAAAAGAATGACTGTGAAATTACCCAATGTAGTTAAAGAGCTACCAACCTCAATCACTGACAATAGAACCATAATTATACTAACAGTTCATAGAACTTACATACTGAATTTAAAACATGGGTCAAAGAAAAATCCATGTGCAGGGTAATTCCATTTTAAATAATCAATATTTTCAGCATCTCCTGAGCACCCTGTTGTCAACCAAACCATTATTGCAAATTGAGCTCAAAAATGAAGAAGTGTTTTGATACAAATTGATACAAATTTTAGCTATCCATCCCTTTTCAACTGGAGAACTTGAAAAGCTATACATCTAACACTAAAGCTAGCTGGAAGCTCAAAAATATATAATCACTGTGCCCAGGACTTCTCCTTTTTAACAAGAAAGCTGCTTTCTGTCTTCCCAACTCTCACAAATAAACCAGCTATCCAATGCTACACACTTTACACATTTATAATCATATAGCAGCCATCCTGAAATCAGCTGAGACTTAAGATTTTTATTCCCCCCTGACCAACAAGCCACAAGAAAGAACAATTAGGCATTTGGACAGATCAGAGCATTTTGGGGCAACTACAGTGTATAGGAAGCTGTGTAAGGCTTGAAATCAAAGGATGAGAAGCCAAATGCCTGCTAAGACCAACAATGAAAGACAATACTTGCCACGATTTCAAAGTCACACTAAAACCTGTATCTTTACCTCCTGTAAGAAAGAACAGTTGCCCAAGTCCCAGAATATTCACTACACTGGTTCACCCACCAATACTTGGTATTTTAAACCTTCTAGCTCCAGACTATGACAATCTGCCTCAGTGCCAAAAACTGCTACAGAGCTTCGACAGTTCTGTGTCCTCTCAACCACATTCCCTCCAGCACCAGCCTGAGCTGCTCTGAGCTTCACTGTTGCAGCAAATGAGAGACTGGCTTGCTGCTGCTGAACAAAACTTGCTGCAAGATAAATTTCACATAGCTTATGTTTAGAAAGGGATTGAAACATACAGGGTTTCACTCTGGTAAACAGTTTGATATAGTTTGACGAGGCTAAAACCAAGAATTAGCTGTGCTAGAACCTCCAACCCACACTTCCTGCCATAATGGTCCAGAGTATCTTGTTTTACTAGCAGTATCAACAGCCTTGCTATTAAAAATGTTTGATCAAGAGTGAACTGACAGCATGACACAAACTTCCTTAAACTTTGAGTTTCTACCACTCAGAGTCTCAATCTGCATGGTATTACACCAAGCTGATCAGATAAACCAGCAACAAAGTCTAGGTGAACTGACTGATATCTTATTTCTATTGGTCATGTTTGAAGATAACAAAAACAAAGCTCTTGTGCCTTGCCTGGAAATATTAACTGTATCACAGCTGAAGGCTTTTAGTTCTTTCATCCCAAATTACATAGAAGTATAATAACAGGGGACTCCCTCTTTCACTACCATTCTACCATTTTCTTCTAATATGTACTCTGCTCCATGGACAGTTCTTCCATAGGTATATGAAGATGGAAGGAATCACCTGCAACACTAAATGCCCTAAACAGCACAGTAAGAACAAATAATTTTATCACCAACTCTTATCTCCTTTTGAGTACAGGAATAGAGCTAAAGGAAAGCCAGTTGAAGCTCATTTCATACTGCTGAGTCTGGTAAAAATTCTTGAGCAAGCATCCTCAACTAGTTCTGCCCTTATTTTTACATTTACAATTCCAAGCTATGATTAATACATTAATTCTTCTCATTTCACAAAAGCCATTCATGAAAATTTCCAGAGCAATATACAACTACAACAGCAATAAATCAGTAAGCACAAAGCCCACTTGATTTTGAATTTCTCTTAAAAATAAACAAATTATGTTAGCGCTAAATACATCATGTTATTTTCTCACTTAGAGCCTTTTCCTTCCAGTAGAAGGACAGTATCCTCAGTACAATGCAGAAACCATCTGCAACAGCTTGTACTGGAAATTGATTAACACTCGACATGCTCATATGTTGACCTCATCTAGAACAGTAATTTATGACACTGAATGCTGATGAGGAATCACTCTGTCAGTCCCTCATGCAAATTCTTCTTCATAAATCTGACTCAAGATGATTTATTGTGAAGCCTCCTGATTTGTGTTTTATTGCTGCTGAGGCAGCAGTACATCCTTCAGCAACTTACTCCTCCACACCTTATTACTACCTTCCAAGATGACTGAAGTAATTTTTATATATATTCAGTTTCATACTTCACTGACTCCCTTTCTTCTGTATCACGTAACAGAAATAAATCTTAACTCCTGCTTTTTGCTAGACATCTTAATTTAGCAGCTGATATGGCTGACTGTTCCAATATTTGTGTTACAATGCCAAGCAGCAGTGCCAAGTGAAAGCTTGCCAAAAATAACAGTTTACTAACGGGGTGGAGATCAGCATTTACACCTGCAGTTTGAGCACAGCAGTTATAAAATTCTGTACAAAAGGTTAAAAATCACAGCAGGGATGATTCAGTAAGTCTGTGGAAAATATTAAGATCTCATAAATTGAATATACATGTTAACAACACGAGAGCATACCCCCTGTACTGGTTATTGTTACTCTCTTTTTACTGCATATCAGCTCTGACACTGCCTTTCACATGAAACTGCCCAGCTCACCTCCTGAACCACTTCTCAAATCTTACACACTGGTACCTTGCTAGAATGCATCATGAAATACCATAAATGGTATTTTTCAAAGCCACCTCAATGCACTCGCCAAAGAACAAGATCTGGTTTTTTAATAAACTCAAGGTGGACTGACAAAATTTTCCCGAATGCCATTAAAACTAGGAACGTGGGTTGTGCAAAACTTACCATGATCCAAATCCCATGGGTCTCCTATCATAATCAGGCAAGTCTGGAGCTATCTTGCATGCTTCTATGTTCAGGTATTTAAATATATGAATTTTTCCTTTTATACATATCTTAAAAAAAAAATTAAAAAAAATAATCAAGTAAATGTCATTTGACAATACATTTTCAAAGT
This sequence comes from Edolisoma coerulescens, assembly GCA_013397115.1. Taxonomy (NCBI): domain Eukaryota; kingdom Metazoa; phylum Chordata; class Aves; order Passeriformes; family Campephagidae; genus Edolisoma; species Edolisoma coerulescens. Next base: position 648,780 of record VWZW01000169.1, read on the forward strand.
ACACTACAGACATTCAAGATGCAGTTAAGAATAATAACAAATGAGCACATTTACATAAACCAATGTATCTTTTATTCTAATCTCACTGCACTTTAGAGGAACAGCTAGAGTGGAGCATCATGGGATGCCTGTGATAGACAAATGGAAGCTGTCCTCCAAGTACATCTGGTCTGCAGGCAACTCTGTCAGCTGGATGCTGAAATTTCATCATGCAAACAAGACATGAGCATTTACAAGTACTAGAATTTATACCCTTGGCATCAGAACAGATGCATCCCACCCATGCCCAGATTTGAATGGCAGTGGCAGGCTGCCAAAGCCAGCTCAAATTTATAGTCAATGAAGCCAGTAACAGCTGTCTCTGCTTTCACAAGGAAAGCAAAACCCTACTGAAACCACAAGTTTCAGCAAGTGCCCCTCTTGACTCTGATGCAGCAGCTCACAGTAGAACCTGTAATACTCAGGGGCTCGTACACCCACACTGAAAATCAAATTAGTCACTAACAATATTGCAGTTTCTAGCTCAAAGGCTAATTTGAGTACTCTGCTACAAAGTGGACCAGCAAACTGCAGCACTGAGGCCACAGTCAAAATTCTGGCATTTGAGTGGCAGAAAAATCAGTCTTTCCTAACAGAGCTTCCTCTCTCCTATACTGAAAGCAGTAACATGCAAGCTAACATTAGTGGAATTCTTTGTAATATCCCACAGCAGAGACTATGAATACAGTAAAGAGAAGAAAAGGGATTTTTCAAGCTGTGCTTTATATTTAACACTTTCAGACAAGAGAATTTACTTACAGTTCTCTTGTTCTTAAATAACAAATATATAATGTAATCCTTCGGTTTATAACTTAGTTCTGCCATTGTTAGCTGAACTAGTCATCTGACTTTGTAGCTGCAGTTTACCTGTGCGGGGGGGGACTGGAGAGGGTTGTTTTCTAACATGATGGTCTGAAGATGTCTGAGGTTCCTATAACAAACTGGTATTGTTGTTATTTTATTGCAGGAGAAATCTAATCGAATCAAAGGCAACTCAGCAAGCTCTGGAGATAGAAAACAAACATACAATTCAGAAGATTAAAAGAGCGTAAGAAAAAGCAAGAGTATAAAAATGTGTGTTTCACAAAACAATTAAGCTGCTTCCAGCTCTCAGGGAAAGAAAAAGGGATTGAAAATAAAGAAGTGTTTGAAGTTTCTGCTGTTATAACTGACAGCTGTTTTCTCACCTTCAGGTAAACGCACCAAATTATTTCTTCTGACGTTTAGGTCTCGCAAGGATTCCAAGTTGCCAATCTGTGGAGGTATTGTCTGTATTTCATTACAGCTCACATCCTACAAAAGCAAGAGTGAAGAACGAGTTACCACTGTCTGCTAAGTCTCCGTTAACTAAAATATGCAGCTCTATTTAGGAACTGAAAGAAAAAGACAGCTATTTATATAACACCTCAGATCCTTATATTCATCCAATCTCACTGCTGATATGAAGTATTGTTCTCATTTTAAACACAAGGGGAAATAAAAGCTTTAAAAGATTAAGCATTCAGATGTAGAAATTTATTTCAAGTTACTCCATAGCATTTCAGACAGCACAACCTGCTACATAAAAGTTTTTTGCTAGAAACAAACATAGCAAGAATTCTAATTCCACCAGGCCTTCCTTTCCAGAATAGGGAAGACATTTAAATTGACATGGATCATTTGCTCTCCAGTGCATCTTTCCCTTACATAAAATTCTTATAAAATCTCAGAGTATTTAAAACTCTTTTCTAACACCTCTATACAAAACCAAATGTAGTTAGAGACACTGTGGCAGACACAGATCTTCCTTAGGCCAAGAGCAGAATAGTAACAGTTGAAAATCAAGTGTATACTCACAAGCTCTGTCAGGTGTCTGAGCTGTCCAATTTCTTCAGGTATTGAAACCAATTTATTATTACTTGCTATCAAAACTTTTAGTGGTAGACTACAGAGGTGTACTGGCAATGTTGAAAGCTGGTTTCGACTTTTGGGCAGAAAGAAAACAAAATAATCAGAATTCTACTGAGAAATATTCATGCAATGAAAGACATACAAAAAACACACTCCATTTAGATGATCAAATTAGTTTTTATGTAATTACTACAAAAGTAGTTCCATGAGGCTGTTCTTCATTACTTGCTTTATCTACTTATGTGTGAACAAACTCTGGATATCAAGTTTCAAGGCTGATCAGATGCTTTTGAACTCAGTGGGGAGGAATGTGATGTTTTTGTGCTCTTTCAGGTGCCTCTGATAACTGGCTATGCTCTGCCACAAAGGAGTATGTTTGGGCTGAGTGGAAAAGCTTTTCTCATGGGTAGCACTGCAGGTCAGCACACATGAAATGCCACAGAGAAAGTCATGAGACACTGAATATTTAAAGTGTACTTCTGACTAAGTAAGTATAATAATGCAACTGCACCTATGGTACTAGAGATACAGCATTAGGAAATCCGTATCTGATTCGCATCCTATTGGTACAATTTTCACATCAAGAGAAAGAAGAAAATAAAGAAATACACTTTTGTCAATTTAGCATGCTTGTAACACCAGAAAGAAATAGCCTGAGACTTTTTTTATTAGTATCTCTGCCAATTTCTGAAGAGAAGATTTCCACATCTTCTAAAACACCCTCTACAAATGGAAGATGCTGTGCACATTTGGATTTCATCAACAGGCCAAGCTGCAGCAATTTGCTTTTAATGCTGGCAGAGAAGTCGTAATGCTTGAGAAAGATCTTCCAAAGCCACCAGTACAGTGCAGGTAAAGGGATATTGCATAAGCCTTATTCAGCTGCTGAGAGCTGCATTGCAAAGACTGTGCAAAAGCTCTACCATCTCTTTTCAGTCTGCATGGTAATATTTCACATGGAAACTACTGGAATTTATTTATTCCTTCAAGCTGGAATTAGCTTTCTTCTTCATGCTCCTCTTCTACAAGCTGCTGCTTAATCGTCATGTTCCCTGATCCACCTAAGTGGGTAAGACTGGTTCAGGTTGCTTTGATCCAATGACATATAAGGTAACAAGTTAGCATTATTATGGATGCACCAAAATGTATAAACCTAGACTACTCATGCTAAATCAAAAATTGTAAGACCTCTGTTACCTGATATTTAGAAATGTTAAAGACTGTAAGTTCAAAACAGCCTCTGGGATATATCGAATGCAGTTCTGGTACAAATTGAGAGTCTCGAGGGAGACAAAGTGACAGGCTTCTGCTGGGAGCTCCGACAGTCTGTTCCGTGACAAGTCTGAAGGGAGGCAAAACAGAAAGATTCAGTAAAGCTGCCTTAGAACTTCACAAAGTTCCTTGCCTGGCAAGAGACAGAAGTTTAACCAAAACACCTACCAAACGTTTGTATTTGAAGAATGAATATTTTTCCTTAGTTCCAATTACCAGTCTATGGGCATAAAATACCCACGAGCATTGCTCTCCTTCATAAGCTGCACTGTGATAAATAACGCAGTTGCAAAGGGTTCTTTTTTCTTTAAAGGTCAAGGAAAGCTGCTGCTTATAAATGCCAAAGGGCAGTTCTCACAGACACACACCTACAGTCCCCACTTGCTCACACACCCAGCTCTGAGTTCTGGTAGAAGCATTACCCAACCTCCAGGTATGACAGAAGGTCACTACAGCAGGGCCTGTGATGGATATAAAGTGCAGCAGATGTTGCAGGGTGCACACAGGTAAGAAAGCATGAAAGTCATGGAAACTTCTAATCCAGCAATACAGAAAGTTAATGGGGAACACAACGAAACCCCTTGTCTGTTCACCAACAAAAATAAATTAAAAAAAAGAAATAAATTAAAAATTAATCCTCCCCATACACACACACCAAGTGCTTCTTTCCAGCTGGTATCAGGCTCAAACACGACCTCAGCTTCAACTTGTCCAAACTTGATTTTGAAAAACAACATTTTTAAATGAATGTTTCTGACAGCTCTAATAGTGGGAGTTAAAACTACAAAATGATAGAAGTCAGCTGTAAGTTTGCATTTCATATCTAGAATTGTTTTATTATTTTATGACACAAAGCAGTTTGAGATCTTTGCTCTACTTTTCTATTTTTTGTGAAAAAAAACACAAACATTTTTCCCTTTTCCCCCTTTTTTCTTCCGAGAGTGAAGAAAAACCTGCACTTACAGATGGCTAAAGACAGGCTCTATAAACATCCTGATCTTACCATTTGCTAATCCAGATAAAAGTATCAACGCAAAGAAAGATCATCTTGATAGATGCTTCTTCCTGCTACTGCCAAAGCAGAGTTTTCCTACCTCTATAGCTCATCCTGGGTGCTTTGCATTGCCAGTGTGTGAGAGAAACTCATCAGAAATACAGCAGTTTTTCTGATCACCTCTCCCACAAACCCTATGCCAGCACCAGGGAAAAATGTTGGTGCAGGCAGCAGAATCCCTATTTTTGTGGCAGGGAATATTTTTTGACATTTTAAAGCACTCACTGAACTCCAGCTTAAGTGGAAGCAGCAAATTAATTGGACTGATCAGAAAATGCTTAAGAATCTGTAGGTAGCAAAGGATTCAATAAAGTAATTCTGTCTATCCTGCAGGAACACAGCATACACTTCCAAGAATCTATGCAATGCATATTTATTTTGCACTAGCCATCTCCCAGAGTGCACTAGTATGTCCTAGGGTTCCTTCTGCTTTACTTCCATAGTTTAATTCTAATTAACGATTTAGTGGAAATGACAGCACACTCCAGCCCTCCCCTCCTCCAAGTTGTAAGGCTGCAGCAGATTTAAAGCACAGTTTTAGTGCTGTGCTACAATGTGGTGTCCAAAATTGCGACATTCCTAGTGGAATCCCTCAGTGTGCCAACACTGTTGTAAAACGTAACAGGAGAAGAGAGATTTTCAGACAAACATACTGTCCCAACATAAGTCATGTATCCTGAAAAACTCCTGCTAAGTGCAGCTAACCAGGGCTTTCAATCACTGGAATTATCTGCGATCCACACAACTTGCTATGAGGTTTCACAACACAACTGCATGTTACCATGCAAGAAAGAGAAAAGAACGCAAATTATTTCAGAGAAGACAAGAAACAAGCAAGAGTAATTTAGAAAAAAATACTTGTTTTCCACATTGACTAGATGTTTAACCACCTATTTAAAGAATTATTACAATACTGGTTTACCTGTAAGGTGTAAAAGTTTCTGAATTCCACCACTTCTCCCACAACATATGAACATCCTTCAGCTCACAGCCTTATCCCTCCTTCACACAGCTGTGCTGGCACAGGCAGTTTGAATTCTACCCATTTTAATAGAGAAGCAGGCTTCCCAAGTAGTGAACCTTATTTTCTGGCAGAAAAGTGGCAAATAAAAGGTTTCGTTCAACTCTGTTTTGGAAAGGGTTTAACCACAAACATGAGAATTCCCATTCACTTTTTGTTTCACTTTACCTTACCAAAGAACATTTGAAAACTATTTTTTTACACATTGTGCAGACAGTAAGGCATGAATTAGTCAAGAACTTCACATATTCTGAGCTATGATTTAGTACTGCTACAGAAATAACTCCCAGCAAAAATAACACTAGGTATGAAGAAATGAAAATACACTTTTTTAAGCAACAAATGAACCCAGAGCGTGATAGAAAAGAGACACCAAAGCTGGTTAGCACCAATTAATAAGTTTTTCCAGACTTCTCTCAATCTACAGTGATTTTTAAAACTTGGCATTCCTATTTAGTAGTAGACATTCAGTGGAAAACAGATTAAATCGGAACTGAATTTTGATGCTGCAGTATAGTCTCTTAAATAATTCAAAATGGGTTTAACCAGTTACAAGTTTGGTCAATAAATTTAGACCATTTTTATTCATCATGGCCATGAGAATGCTGTCTTATACACAGCATCTGTGATTTGATGCGCCCAAATGGGGAGCCAAGAGGGAGGGTCAGCCAGGACCATAAAAACAGGCAAGCAATAAGAAAAGAACAACTAAGCTAAAACAAGAGTTGAGAATTGAGTCGAGAATTAGACAGAGGCAACATATGACAAAATACAGTGTGAATTCTGAATCTGCAAATTCAAGAACTGCTTTTGGTTATTTGTAATCCCTGCCTTGTCGCCCCCAAACCTTCAATAAGTATTTTAATTTCCCAAAGTCCAGAACACAGCATCCCTAAGATTCAGTGACATTTTTAAATTTTCTCCAATTTCTCTGGAATCCTCTTCCACACCAGAAAAACAGACCTTAAATGGGACCAGAAATGGGGCAGAGAGTACAGCAGTCACTGCATGAAACAATTCAGCAATTCCATCCTCTTTCCCACCACCTTCCTCAAAACACCTGAACGAGAGGCACAGCTATAACAAAACCAGAAGACAACAAAAACATTCCAGTGATTGGTTATATATTCACATATTTGCTGCCCAGCAGCACAGCACTAGCTGGGGTTTTTTCAAAAGAGAAAGTGGAAGTGAGGCAAAGGAAAAAACTAAGGTATGTTATTTAAAATACCCTGCCAATTAAGACTTGTTTTGGTCATATTCTTCTGCTACTGTATGCATAAAATAGCTTCAACAACCAGAAAATAAAAAGGTATTACAGCATAAATTATTGTGTAAACTAAAATTTCTGCAAAGATTTCTATTTCTCAGAGAAAATAACAGATGTTGTAGTGAGGTATTATTTAAATTTTCATATTTTTTAACAAGCAAGAAGTAATCGGTGCAATGCAGTTTATTTCCTTTAACATGTAGGTGCACACCCTTGCTGCTTCGCATACCTTAAACTGCAAAAAACCAAATGACTAATTCCCCCCCAAAAGCACAAATACTGAATTTCACTATGAATAATCATATGAATGAAATATAGCTGTTATAATTTGAACTGGGATTAACTCATTTGTGTCCATGTTTCATGGGTTAAAATCACTGTTACCAGAAGTCTTCTTTAAATAAAAAGGCTCTCCTAGTTTACTAAAAATGGATGTGTTTCCTTGAAGGCAAGATCATGTGGAATTTTGGCAAAGGGGAAGCATTCTTTGGAACTAAGCTCTTTGTGAAAGATAAAAAAGCCAACAGTACAGATACAAAATGAAATCTCAGAGCAGAGTCAGATCACTGACCTTTTCCATCTTAATTGGGATTCTGTGGAGAGAGCCAGCAAATCCAACACTAAATGTGTCTAGAGATACACTATGCTTGAAATTGCATCATTTGGCATTAAATGCAAACTCTTCCTGCTCAAAGAATGTTCCTCTAACATCAAACATTAGCAGGGCTGTGTTCACACATTTTTAACTTCAGCTGTAACACAAATTTTGTCTCCAAAGGACAATCAGTGATGAATAAAGATGCACTGTGCAAGGTATGGGGTACCCACTACATACACTACAAAGAGAGGGAGCTGCAGCTCAACTGTTGTTGGCACTCAGACCAGCTGGGTGGTGGTGAATTCCAATTCATCACGAGATGCTAATGGGATCAGTCCACTAATCCTGTTGTGATGGGAATACGGCTTCTGCTCTCATTCCAATCAACTACGACAAAGGCGGCCAGCTCTAGACCTGAGCTTTGATACACAATTTTGTTGATAAAAATCTGCCTTTTGTCACCAGAGATCTGCATGTATTCCCCACACACTTTGAATTTTTAATTTTTTTTTAAAATTTAAACCAACAAAGCACAGATTTTTGGCTGTCTATTCAAAATCGAATGTCAGCAACCACCACAACATCTGCTGGCAACACTGATGTAAGAGAGATTGTGACACTGTCAGCTGTGGGCTCCCACCCCTGATGTAACACAGCTCTAGAACAACCCCATTTCAGCTGTGTGATGTCAGCCACGAACGTGCTGCAGTGATGCAACAACCCTGGTATCTGTGAATTGATCTGAATCCCAGTGGTGACACTGGTGGCTATAGACTGCCCTCAGCTAGGATGACTTCATTTGTAGGGCAACCAAATGTTCTGTTTTCCCAAAAACTATGAGGCACGTGTTGTAGCTTGAAAGTACATTCATGGTTTTCCTTTAATAACAGACAAATCTAAGACATATGAGCTTGCAGCTGACAGAAGAAAATACATTTTCTTATGAATAATTAAAGAAACCAATCAATGACCAGGAAGCTGACAGCCAGTATAGTGACAGAAGGTAAAACGCAGCACGAATTGCTTTAGGAGGACAAGGTACAGCTGTTCCGAGAAGAAATACCAGAATCTGGAACTGTGTAAAGAGCCTGTTTTTTTTCTTTCACATACACAACTTAAAGACCAGAAGGAAACTCCACAGTTTCACACTGATAACAACCAAACCACCATCGCACTTAAGAATACCCTTGAAGTAGGTGATGCAGTCTCCATGATATGGAAAGCAGCTCACCAGAACAGCTCATTTACAGCTACTGCTCTCTGGAAGGTGACTCCTTAGCTACATGCACCTCTTACACAACGTCACTAAAACCATCTTTTGAGGAACTTGATGCTATTTGATTGCTCAATTCTGACATTTAGAATCAACTCTATTAAAACAACAACATCTCCAAATGGATTTGAGACACATTGTTATACAAACCTCAGCTCCATCTTTAGCTTGTCACTCATTCTATTAGCCAAATAAATGCATGCATGTTTATCCTGGTTTTATGAACTGATTTTTTTCACGTCTCAAACACTTCAGAACTTGATAACCTAAGAGCAACAATGCTTGTGATTCTGCTGACTTTTAGGAAACTTTCCCATAAAGGTACTAAGAGAAAATTAATACAATGAAAGCATAGCCCCAAGCAGATGAACTACTGGTATTATGGTACTGACTTTTCTTGCACAAGGAAACCAGAAATCATCATAAGAGAATACCTCTGTGATACACTTCTGATGCTGTTGGTCTCCGTACTCAGTTACTGGGAGGGTTTTTCTTTCTAAATACTGAAAATGCTGGCATCCTTCAAGCTTCATTTCACACCTGGAGGATTTCCTTACACAGGAGGGGTGACTTTACCTCTTCCTGCCTGCTGTGATACAAGACTACCACTTCTGCCATACCCTAATTTAAACCAAACCTCAAAAATGTCATCTCCTGATTCACCTTCTACCTGCCAGCCCTGTCAAACCTGAACTTTTCCCAATTATTTTCCCAGGCATCAAGATACCCTTCAGGTAAACCTATTAATTTAAGGTGGCATTTACTGAACCAAAATGCATTTGTTCCTTCCGTGTTTTCCCCAGGTAAACTGCCAAGGACAGCCCCACTGCCCGAGCCAGAACACCCAGGGAACAGATGTAACAAAGACTGTTTTCACCTGCATTATTTCTGTAGCCCTGTAATGAAATATGGAATTTCCAGTTTCAATTCCGAGCATTTCATGAAGGAAGATTAGGTTCAGATGTGATCCACCCTTGATACACTTATCACATTTCAATTCTCAGCAGATCCACGCTTGATATGCATGATCACATTCCTACTTTGCAGCAGCACCAGCAGCATTAAACTACACTTTAACCATTTCCATGAACTAACAGTTTGTAACCAAGAATCTCCAACCTGCTGGTTTTGGCACCACGCACAGGCTGTGACTTCAGCAGTTCCAGAAAACAAGGCAAAGGTTAGTGGTTTCTTCCAAATGTTGACTTGGTGATGCTACATTTGGAATGCAGGGTGACCACCAAAACTTGCTCCACCAACCTGAGAACGCACTGCATGACATGAAACACAAATGGAAGATTACACATCACACTGAAATGGGCCTCTGGATTTCCTGCCTTGAGTGCTAAAGACAAGGTTTGTAGCTTTTAACCAAGGCTACTTAACTGTCCTTTATAAAACCTGCTTCATATCACTGCCAAATCATTGTCAAGTTTCACATGTGTGAATCAAAGTTTCACAGATGCTATTTCCTCTGGCTACATTTTTATTTTGGAACATTCAATACAAATAATAAAGCTTCTTGCCAAAGCTTTCAAGAAAGAAGAAAACCCCTCACTTCTCCGAAGAACTCCCACAAATCCCTTGCTTGATGCAATTTTAATGAAGTGAGAACTATGGCCAAAGCCTTTACCTTTTCTTTTCCTTCAACACCTAGATTACCAGATGAAACCTGGCTGGCTTTTTTGTTTTCTAACTCAGGAGCATCTTAAGAACAGTCACACAAGGGAGATTTGCAGAATCTGGCTTCCAAGTTACTTGAACTACCCTAGGGTTTTTTAGCAACTCTTTTCTGTTAAAACACATCCCATAAACAAAAAAAAAAAAATTAAGCAAGTACAACTCTCTTACCTGGCCTAGTCTCTGCAACATTCACCATTTGCTGTTAAGACCAGAAAAATCTATATAGAAAGATCTGTAAGAACTTTAATTTTACTAAATAAGAAAACTCAATCATTGTGGATGCTGAAAGCTGAGTTGCAGAGAGATTTTCCAGCTTTCTGCCTCTGTCCGTGAGAAAGTCTTTACTTTCTCATGGACACTGGCTGAAAGGCAGTTAGGAGTTTCTGTAAACTATCTTCCTTATCTTGCAGGTGCAGGTTGTTGTCATACTGACCAGAGAAATGTTTTTGAAGTGGGTCCTGTGAGATCTAACCAATCATTCTAAAGAGCTAGATGGTCAGAGACCAATAGCCTTGTGCCACTCTAGAGAACTAACATATAAACCAGTTTGTAAAATTAAATAAAGATGCCTTTTCTTCTAAAACTAAAGTCAGTGTCGTTTCTCACCAATCCTGCCACAAGCAGCAACAAATCATACCTGGGATCAAAGAGGAAAACAGAAGATTCTAAACACCAACTCCCATTCTCCTTCCCTTTTTTCTCTCCACGGGATTTTAATGCATATTTGCTATAGTTTAGCTTTCTCTTTCACACATGAAGGAAAACCTCACAGGTGCCACCATAAAAAATGCTGACTAAACACAAACACATATTTTACAGTCCTGCCCTTAATGTAAGCTGCTGTATGACCACTGACAAGAAAGCACATTTCCAAGGAAAGCACGGTCTCACTGGAGCAGAACCACCTGAATACGGCAAGAAGAGGATAAACATTCTAACAAGAGTAACAACTTGGAATACAATGCTACTTCCTCTGCAAAATGATTTCATTTTCCTTTTGCAAGGAAGAATATTCTTTGTTTTTTAAAAACCAAAAACAAACAGTGACACCTATAGGACACCATTATACAGTTGTTCTTGTGTGGTTACTGGAGAACAGGCAAGAGTGACAAGCTCCAGTCCCTGCAAGGAACTGAAAACTTTTCATATTCCATCAACTCCAGTTGCTTTTCCTCTAGTTGGCTCTAGAGCAGAAAAATCTGTTGCCCGAATGGATCAAACTGTTATGTCAACTGTTATTTATTCATTATTCAATGCAGACCCTGGCTTCACAGACAGCCACTCCAAGCCACGGAGCAATTCCTTACTGGCCATGTGTTACCATCCTCTCCCTTGGACCAGCACTCCTGACTGTGCAGCCACACTGCCAGTTGGGTCTCATTACTGAGAACAAATTCTGAAAAAAACCAAAGCCACAAATAGTTTTCTGCCCTTCTGAGGCATGATCCAGTTCCTGCTGCAGTTGAGTAATCTCTAACATCAACATGAGGGAGAGGATGAGAATGTGTGGCTTTATGAGTATTGAAGAACAAGACCATGACTTCTGGCAGTAGCTGGGATCTGGACTAGCTGGTTAATAACAACCATGAAACTGCATTTTTTTTTGGTTCCTTAACTCACAAACACTTCTATTAAAACAGGTCTTTTCAGAGTAGCAAATACAGAGTTGTGATCAGGGATTTATTCCCAAGTTTTGCTCATTATGGATACATACCTCAGTACACAGCATGGTACGTCCTTGTGTGCACACCATGGTGTTTTAAGGATGGCACACAGCGGAGCAAGCACTTTGGGAGTGAGCTGAAACCACTTTTCAGATGAGCAGGGAATGGAATTCAGAAGCTTTAAAAGGCAGGCAGAAGGAAGTCAGGTGACCTGCCAGCTGGGCCTTATGACTGGTCAGTAAATGATGGGACAGATTACGGAAAGAACACAAACTGCAACTCATGTACTGCTACAGTAGAGATGATGCAAAGTGGAACTGTTCATCCATGTCCGAAAACAGGAATTAATTCTAACCCCTTCACGTGGGGTTTGCAGTTAAAGAAGTTTTTACATGTGCTCTGCTTCCAACTTCCCATAGACACCCCCCCAATCTTCTCTCTTCTAGCAATTTCATTCCCTTTCTTCACTAAATCTGGCACCCAGCCAACAGCATAATCATGCTTCTCTTTCAAACAGCTCTAAAACTTAAAGCCAAACTAACAAAACTAAGTGAAAGTTGGAGAAGCAATGTTGCAAAAGATCTATCATTGAGTAAATGAAGTCTCCAGTCTCCAGCTCACCAAGGCTGGTTAAATCAGGGAAGCTCAGTTCCTCATTGTTCAGCTGCACTGCAGGCCCCTCTGCTTTTTTTATGCAGAACATACATAGACACGGTATTTATCTCCAAGGAAAGCAGCCTTTGGACTACACCTACAAAGCTGGTAAGGCAGCATACACCCTTCATTGATAAAACTGGTTTAAAAAAAGCTGTTTGCATTTGACTCCGACCCAAACCTACTACTTGTTGATTTAAAACTAAAGAGAAAAATAAAGGCAAACCATAGCATGAAACCCCCATGTCTAGCCTTTTATACAGTGTAACAAAGACAGTTTAAATGATATCTGAAAGCCTTGGAGATATCCACCCTCTGAGATCCAACTTCACTGGTTTAAAATTATCCCCTCTTGGGTCCTCCCTACCAGTCCTTTGCTGTAAGCTACTGATTCTGCAATGCTTGTGTGAGCATTTCCCAATTCACATCAGGCAGAAAAAACGTCAAGTTAGCTCACACGATTTTTGAAGTTGTTTAAACTACTCTTGCAAATTTTGCCTGAAGCTAACTTGGGGAGGACTTACATGAACTGTCTCTCTAGTGGATATATGAGGGCAGTGACTTCCTTTGACAGCACAACTTCCTTAAATTAGCTGTTATCAGCACATTGACAAACAAGTTGAAGTCTTGACTTAACAAAGAGTTGAGAAAAGGACGAGAAGTAAGAAAACAACTTTTGAAAGAAAATCTTTCATCAAGATTTTCTAAGCAGACATTACTTTGAATTGAATGAGATCAAAGTCTTCATTACTTGATCATCCCATTTTCTTGTAGCATTATGCAACCATCTTGGCTAAAACAAAGGAGACTAAGCTCGTTTTGTAAATGCCTCACTGCAACACCATCACTTAGAATCATTATATGGTTCAGATTTGCTGCTTTGATTCCCAGCGTACGCAAAACAAAACTTACCTCTTCTGTATTTCTTCATAATCTATTTTTATCTAAGACATCTGCTTTTCTCAGTTCTCACACTCAAGACCATGGAGAATAAATACCAGTGTATACACATACTCCCACCAAAAACATCAACATACCTCCCATCTACAGACTCTCCCAATCAGGAAACAATTCCTCATTTTCTTTGACATCTCTTCATTTTCCCATGAATACTTCAAGACAACTGATGGCTCAAGACTTGAGTATAACTTGTCATGTTCGCAGGGGCAGAACTAACCTGGCTGTCAGTTCATAACTTACAGCAACTTGTTCTGAGTGATCTGGCAGCGCAGATCACAGAGGGGAGCTGAGCTGCTGTGCAGAAACAGGAGCGAATGTGGCAAAGGGCTGCAAAAAAGTTCAGCTGAAGACATTCTTTTGCAGGCTCGAGTTGGAATGCTGAATTTTAAAGTCAAGTCACTTAATACATATTTTTTATCTTGTTTTTAATTAAAAGCTTGCTAATGCTGTTATGCTTGTCCTCACATCATGGTAGGCTGTATTCAAAAATGTACTTCAGTACAGGACACAGGGCAAGCTGCCACCTCCAGAGCAGGGGCTGAGCCAGTGGAACAGGGAGAGATGTCTGCTCTCTGCGAGAGGAGAGAAGGCTGGGTGTTCTACGGAGCAACTCTTCATTTCCTTACTTCTACAAGTTAAAAGTATCACATTTTTCTCATGGTCCAGAGACTGGTCAATAAGCACTCAGAGGGTTCAAGGTCTTCACACACATTATCATCTCCTCAAACCCGTTTCTCTCTCTTTTCCAATTTTACATGGAAAACATGGGGCACGCAGTACGAACGAAAGGCAATGCACAGAAGCAGATATGAAAAATAGAAGACTCCTGCCAAGAAATTATGCTGCACACATAGCTTCTCACAAAAAAGACAAGAAATCAAGAATATGATAAATATTGGTTCCTCCACTCCATGATAAGACTCTCAGATACTATGCTAGATACCACAACCTGTAGTTTAAAATCCATAGCCAACCTTCAGTTATTCATAAAAGCGAGGAAAAGGAAGGCTCAGATAACCAGGTCAAAGCAATACCACAGATTAATATAAAACCTAATGCAGAGAGTATACAGTCCTAGGCAACAACACTGCTGACAGAAGAGTGTCAAGGACCTCTAGGTAGGACTGAGCCAGGCTAGGAAAACCCTGCAAGGCAGCAGTGCCTTTTGAATACATTGACACTGTCCAAGCTGGTCCTTCCACACGCAGCTTAGGCATCCCAGGTACACAGCTACGTTGATAACCGACTCTCAACAAGCTCTTCTTGGCTAACAGAGTCACACCTGAAGGGATCATGAGTGAGGAAGATTGTGTGGTACTGTCACTTTGCTGGATGTTCTGCCCTGGCTTTCATCTCAATCAGTAAAATATCTCATATATTCAGCAATTCCAATGGGTCTGTGAGTAAATTGTAACCTGGGGAAGGAGAATCTGGCATGCAATAAAAGCAGAAGGAATGTGTCAGTCAGGAGGGCTGGAAACATAAAATGCAACTAAAAAAGACTTCTTATGTCCACTATTCATCTATTTATTTTACTAAAAGCTTCAATTCATCTTAATACTGGACATAAAATTCTCCATCTACAAGCATTTTCACATATAAGTATGTCAGCTAATATAACATCTGCTATTTACCTATTGTCACATTAGTTCTGCATATTCCCCCTATATATTTCACCAATCAGTTCAAAATGTATTACTATAGTCCTTTTTTTCCACAAACAGTTTAAATAGAATGCTAGAGTAAAGTCTGCAATAGATGGACAGACAATAAAGAAAAAAAATGCTAGCTGTGAATACATTGCAAAATGTCCTAAGGGAAGAGTTAGAAACAAGCCAGCACAAACCAGAACTGAAAATTCAGAGGTCCTAAAAAGCAAAGTGAGTAATTTCACATAAAAAGGCCAATTACTTTCAGAGAAAGGCAAGCATTTCTATAAAATTTTATGCCTGTTATTACTGCATTTCTCTGACACTCTTAATAGAGTGCCTCTGTATTTATGGCACTCAGATACAGCTTCATCAGACTGCACAGTAAAGTCACCAAATATGTCTCATACCACTGCAGACACTGATCCGTCTTCTGCAGAACTGTATTTTACTGAGGAGAAAAGTCAATAAAGTCCAACAGTCAAAAGTCCTATGTTCTTTTAATGGCTCCTTGAGGCCATCTCTCATGCTGACATCATCCCTAACAAAAAAAGCCTGTTACACTTTACACAAGCAGTGTTTCAATTTCAATAGGACAATTATTGCCAGAATTCTAGAAAGAGAGCTGGAGTCTTACAAAGTCATCTGCGCAGTACAAGCCATTTTAGTGTCAAGAAATAAAACAACAGTATAGGATACGCATGGAAAATATCCCATATCAAACAGAGGGAACAGCCAAAC
Source organism: Edolisoma coerulescens (assembly GCA_013397115.1). Classification (NCBI taxonomy): domain Eukaryota; kingdom Metazoa; phylum Chordata; class Aves; order Passeriformes; family Campephagidae; genus Edolisoma; species Edolisoma coerulescens. The sequence goes on from VWZW01000169.1 coordinate 664,548, forward strand.
GAGGAGATAAATGGCAGCAATTGCCAAAACATGTTTAAAATATGAAATAAATTTTGAATCTGGAAACCATAAAAGTCACCTCCAGTCAAAAACACACCATGCAGACATTACCAGGGATCAAGGGCTACAGAACTGGCGGTCACCATTTCATACATCTTCACTTTCTAAAAAAAAAAAGCTAAGCTTGCTAAAAACTAGTAGCAAGGCTATCAAAATGATTGTTACATTCTCAAGTTAGTATTTGAGGTGAACTGTATGCAGATCTTTTCACAAAATAAAATTAACATTATGAATGCTGGAAAGCAAACACATAAAATCCAAACTCATCTGACCACAAATGAATTTTTTTTTTCAAATCCAAACCAAACCAATTCCTCTTCAGGGAAGTACTTAAGTTGAGGCTTAACAGTAAACATTGCTCTTAAGAAGCCGTGATGAAAATTAATCTCAAACTGCAGTAGTCACTTTGAAATTTTTTGGCTGGTTGGCTCTATCCCTCCAGCTCCTTCAGCGAAACAATCTTCTGCATGTGACAACTTCTATCTATACCAGCTCAGTGCAAACTAAGGAAAATGAAAGCTTTTTGCCTTGCTAGGAGAATTCTTGACACACACTGAGCCACAGAAGAGAAGCTGTGCAGCAACTGCCCACGCTGCACAACAACGATGAGAATTCCACTTCTAGAGATCTCTATTATTCCACTTCATAGTGACTATTTCAACTGCTGGTATTTTTAGCTCTATATGTATATAAAACTGTAATTTTAAAAGTGTTCATTTGCAAGCACGTAAGAATTTCAAGTGGAAAAATCTCCAAGTTACATAGAAACTGCCTCACCCCTGCTAACACAGGGCCACAGGCACGACACTCGAGATGTGTGAGAGCATTCACTGCTCCTCGGCAACACGACACTGCCTTCTGCCCGCTGCTCCTGAAATACTTGTCTGAGTTCCAGCAGAGCAGGGTTTCATTTTCCAAGACTGCATCACAAAGTCAGCAGTGAGGGGAAGTGTGCAGTAAATGAACTTATCCCCCCAGTCCCCTAGATAAAGTTCCTTCACGTACAAAAGGAACTACCCAACTGAAAAAATCAGCTTTTAAAAACATCATTTTAAAGCAAAAGACATAAAAAAAAGCTTTGAAAATGGAGCTAAAACTATTGCCAGATTGTAAGTCCACGTGCAAACCTCTGGATCCATCTACTATTTTTTCCTATCAAAAATTATGCATATTGTTAGAACATACATTTGATACTTATTCAATCCACTTACCTTTTCCAAAACCTCACTAGGATAACAGGCTTGGATACCAAGAGTGTCAACAGCCTTTGACTTGGGTGAACAGGAGATAAGTTAATATTCAGAGACTGCAAAAAAATCCCAAAGAAATCTAACCCAAATCAACAGAAAACAGTCCCAATGCAAAAATCACTGCCTGGATTTTAGTCAATAGATTTAATGGAAATAATTCAACTTTAACAACTTCCTTATGTCTGCACAGAGTGTGGGGAGATAAGAGAGAAGGGCTTTGATGCAACAAGGGTACTGGAAAACTTAAGAGTCTTGAAATTACAGATCTGATATTCACTGAATAGCAAACAAGCCAACGAACCGCACACAGTAAATTGGAAGGGCTGGTTATACATGGAAAATAATTGGCCCTGATATGCAATATTTGAAAGACATCATAAAAATGGCACAACATTAAAAGATTCATTTAACTTCAGTATAAATATGGAAGTGATCAGCAAAAAAAAAGAAATAAGGGTAGGAAAATGTGAGTCAAGCAGGATATCTGAAGTTATTAAAAAAAAATTATGATAAAGCACTAACAATAGTGGCAGTACAGAGTATTTCTCTTGCCCCAAAAGTAAGATTGAGTTCATTACTGCAGGCACAATATGATGAACAAAATCTATCCTGAGATCAGTAGAAGCACAGAAATGCATCTCTACTTCTAACAGAAGTAAAATAAAACTCCCCAGCCACTATAAAGAACGAACGATAAACTTGTGAAAAGTCTCACCACAAACTACATTTGAAAATAAAACTATTTCAGTTTGTATTTCACTTGATAGTATTTAACAAACAAGAATTTTTTATTTAAACAGCACCTACAGCCAAAGAAGAAACAACTGTTGTAACTGTGACAAGAAATATCAAGTAAAAGAAAGAGAGAGTACTGCATTTCACTGATTCAGAGTAAGGTAGCAAGAGTGGCAGGATCATAAGACAAGTTGCCACAAACTGACAAAAAAATTTGGTAATGAAAGTTTGCCACTGGAGTTTGACATCACCTGAAAAAATTAATACCAACATTACACCAGGAATGACTCTTCTGCAGAACATGCAATTTTATGATATTACATAATGTAGTCACATAGCTTCAAATCATCTGGCATGGAAATAAAATACAAAGGCATATGAAAAAACCTGTTTCAACAAATTCATTTATATGCAATATAAAACTTGAAATGAGATTTAAAAAAGTCCCCTACATAAGATGGACGGCCTATAATTTCTTTTTTCCTCCTCTCTTCATGAAGCACAAACTATGCTTTCCAGCTTTAAAATTATATGCTTTTGCCTGAGAAGTAAAACAATATGTGAACCAAGTTCTTCTCTAAATGCCTCTGACACAAGGATGTGTCGTGGTGCAGACAGGAAGGAAGCAGAATGTGCCACACAAAATAGAGAAAGCAACATACAAAGAGATGGGAAATGCAGTGATAGGAGGATTTCTTCATGGTCCAAACCAGAATGGAAATAGAACAGACAAATCTAAAAAGCATACTATAAGAATGAACACACTTTCTTTTAATACGATTAAAAAACAGACACCAGTGTTCAGCAGATCGAAACACCTCCAGCCGAGGAAAAGAGAAGTATAAAGTGCTTCTCCAAGAGTGAAGTGGCAGCCAGCCACAGGCTGGAGAACAGAAAATCTCACGGTTCTACTCAGGTCTTTTTGTTTATTTGTTTGCTTTTGTTATCAATAACAACTGTCAGGTACCAGACACATTTCTCATCACTGTACTGAGAAAGCCCCAGGGACATGTGCTGTAGACATTCATTAGAAGAGGAAACCCCTTCCCCGAAACAGAGGGAACAAAACCTCATTTGAGTTTCTCATTTGAGAATCCGCTCATACAGCGTGCAATGCATGCTTCTAAAAACCCTTGTATTTCTATTTATAACATTTTCAGCATGGTCAAGAATTGAAAAGAACTGTATCATATGGCAAGGATACAGTTAAAGTTAGGGTTTTTTTAAAAAAAAAAATCACATTTCTGTCTGAAAATCCAATTAGACAGAAACAACAACAGTCATTATTAAAACTATTAGAAGTTTTTCTTCTGTTTATATACTGCAAATCTGGCAGCACTGTGGCAACAACTGCGTGATTGATGAAAATCTACATTTTTGCCTTTTGTTTTATGCATCCAAAGAGGAAAAATGTGTTTTAAGTACAATGAGTATGAACTGAATAATATTTTAATTCTATTTATATGTGAAAAGCTACTTAAGCGGTCTAGTTTCAAACTGATAACATGTTTTTCAAATGGAATTGCCACAGACTTATTTCTTAACCACTACAGGGCAATACAGTGAACAGAAACTGCAGTGCAGTTAATGTTGATAAAAGAACCTAACAGATGCATTTCTCATTTTACTGTATTTGTGAAAGCAGAGATGGCAGATGTTTAAAATATCACATCTGTATTACTCAGTTACATAATTCACAGCCAAATCACGAGCACTAGAAATGTGTGTGTGTCCAAGTCATGAGCACTAGAAATGTGCGTGTGTGTGATTTCCTTTTCACCTTCACCTTCACAATGCCAGTTCTGAGCTAATCACCAGTGAAGGTTTCAGGACTGTTACCAACAGTGAAGCTCCTGGGATTTCCACACTAACTTTTAATGGTAATTATAACAATCTTCTGACACACAGCCATCCCTGAATGGTGCGACACGATTTGCACCCAGCAGAACACAGCCATGAAATATGTAACACCTGAACATTTGCACTAAGTTTACAGCTCCAATGGCTGACCTGCTGTTTTAGCATAGATGGGTTCCAAAGATAATTTTTTTACCTTGCTAAGCACAAATCTCCCCACTCTTTTGCAAGCCAGCAGAATGAAAGGAAATAGCAGATATTTTATGGCTCATAACCACATTCAGTCGTGGCCCTCTACAAAAACATTTATTCCATAGCTGAGCTTGGGGCCAATGTAATGACAAGCCCCTAATTGTCCTGCTATTATTGTGCTCAGTGACTCTCTTAGTCCCTGAGAACAGCATGACTGACACCAGCTCAAAGACCAGTAGAAGCCTTGGTCTATAACTGAATTAACGGGTAATATATATGACCATAAATAATAGTAATCATGAATTAAGCACATTTAAATTATTACTTGTCTCATCAGCATCCTAAAATTGATGTTTTCCTTGGATTTAAAAGGAATTTCCTACCAAATGTTAAGATACCAGTCATTCCTCTTTTTATCATGCTAAAAACTTGGACAAGAAGACTGGAGTTGGTGACCAGAGAGGCATTTGAGACCAGGCAAGATTAAAAAGGAAAGAAGAAAATGTTAAGCCATGGAAGTTGGGATGAAGGAGATGAAAGGAACCGTGGGCAGAAGAGACAGAACTGAGATGACAAACACTGCTGGGAACAAGACACGTGACACGAACACAGGGAGGAGCCCCAACCTGGTAGAGCATAATCACCTCCAGAACACCCAAACACAGAACCCAAGCTCTGCTCAAACCATCACCTCTGCCCTCAAACATCTGTACAACTTGGAAGTACAGCATGCCACCCTACAAACAGGTTCCAGGAAATGACAGCCTCCTATCTTGCTGGCTCACGTAAGAGAAACATAAAGGTTTGAACTGTCCTGACGAGTCACACAGGTGCCAGCTTTATTCCAACTAACCATTCTAGAAAATTCAGACTGCACCTCTGACTAAAACTCAGCCTGAATTTAGAATTCAGCATCAGGAAAGCAACCTGGAAAACACACTGATATTTTGTACAGAGAAAACTCAGTTAAAAACTTATCTAACATTGCTAAATCAAGCACAAGGACGATACAGTCTATCATCAGAGATGCCCACAGACCTTTAATCACTCGTTTCCTGTGCCTATCTACTGTCCACATGTCTTTAATTAAAAAACCACATACCACTTTTCATTCTTCTTCAAAATTTTTCTGTCCAAATAGATTTTTTCAGACAAGATGAAATTACTGTAAGAATCAGGACTGATCACAGTCAAAGTCTTATAAAAGAGAGTACTGTCAAAAAAAACATTAGGGAAAAAACCCAGGGAATTACAGAAAGAAAAAGGGATGGTTAACCTGAAAGGTGGTGAATGCTGCTTAGGAAAAATAGATTGCATACTATCAGTGCCATATATTTCCTTCATAATACTAAGCAAACCTTCTAAACTAATCTTTCCAAAAATGTAATTAATCACATTTTTCTAGATGTTGGGCTTGATTCCCAGTACTCCTGAGGAGTCACCAAGGCATCTGAAGTTATTAAAAACTACATTTAAAAATAATGCCTGTAAATTCAGGCACTAAGTATTTTAAATTTTGGTACCCCAAATCAGCAGATGCTTTTAAACTTTGTACCATTCCAAGCTTCATATATATAAAACGCAGTAACATTGCCATGCTTCACTGCACAGAGATTACATGAAAAATAGTGTTTGAAAACTTTTCAATAGTCTGGAGCACTACCCAAAAGCCCAAGGCAACAATAACACGTTTCTGTATTCAAAGCTAAGTTTCAACAATAAGCTGAATAAAGAGACTAAAATTCACATGGGTCACTGAACAATGTGGGGGTGGTGGGTGGAACTGAATAGATGCTCCCTAATCCTCCTGCCCTCTGCACAGAGCACATTATGGTTACAAACTATATGTTCCAGCAGCCAACACCTGGGCTGCACAGCAAGTTGGGGTTTTCTGGCATATTCTCATTTTGGAGTGCCTGAAGCTCATTGGGAGAAGGCTACGACTGTAAATACTTTAACTTTCAAATCAGTAACATTATGAGCTAGAAGAGAACAAAGAATTCTCACTCCAGAAAGACACATGGGCTGTCAGTGGAAGCAGCAGTTTGTAGTGTAGAATTGTAAGTGAGGCTGAAGTAAAGGACTATTGGGACAATTTTGGGGACTTCAAGCTGAAACATTAAGCCCTCTTCCTGCACATATACAGAAGTACTAACGTAGGCACAAGACTCCTATAAAGAAAAGACCACAATGTTGTACCCTTTGCATCTTCTCCAAGTACCTGTAATTCAGAGAATTAAAGCAATACTTTTAACTTTGATGTACTGATAAATCTAACCACAAGACATTTCTAACATGAATGGATTTCCACCCTTCCACTGTGGAGAGGGGGACGTGGCAGATGAAGAAGAAAGCACCCTGCACAGCCCATGGCTTCAGCTGAATACACAACTGCAATTCATTCAAGCTGTTTGGCCAACACCAGAAACCATGAGATCCAGCCTGATTAGTTATTACAGAGAGAAGAACCCTTGAATTGAGTTATAGCCTCTTTGTTAGCTACCATGTAATTTTATTTTTAACACATGCTACATAATTTGCAGTGTTTGTTGTAACTAATTCTTTACTGCTGGTTCTTCTACTGAATAAACAAATTACATCTACTGTATTCTAAAACTGAACCATCAGTTTAAAACTACTCACATAAAATAATGTATTTTGCCAAATGAAAGAATGAGAGCCAAATCCATCAGTAGTAAAGTTTCACTGAATGAAATTCAACTCTATAAGCCATATCGTAGGAAAAAAATTCTTACGCTCACTGAGTCAAAGGCCAGCACATCATTTGACAGAAAATGATTACCAAATTTACAGCAGGTCAGTGGTAAAAGGTTACAAAACAGAATTAAGGTGTGATTTCACAATTGGTACGAGACAATTTAAGCTTGCACATCTGCCAAAACAGACCCTCTCATTCTCATCATCCATGCAGTTCTTCCATCCTTTCTGTTTGCTGGCATCCACATGCACGTGAAAACGTGGCGAGCTGTCCAAGGATTTGATACAAGTAGTTACTGCCTGAATTTCAGCCAGATAAGTACAAAACAGCTTGCTGGAAGGCACTCGTGTTGCTGGTGTTGACTGTGTAGCAGGAGATGAGGACAGAACTTCCCCTTTTGGCATCAGCACAGAACTTGGATAGCATTAGGCTGTGTATTTATGATGGACTTCAGGGAGTACTTAACCAGGATAAATTTGCTACCTCCAAGCACAGGTACAACCACAGGAGAACAGGGCTGGAAACACCATGAAAAAAACACAGACATTTCCTTTTTTCCCTAAATTCCTTCATGTGACTGCAGAGCTCAATATATTCAACTAGGACTCCCTACCCTCTTTACTTTTTATGTAGTTACTGTTATCTCTGAAAATATAACTACAAGGGTATATGCAGACAGGACAGTATTAAAAAAAATTAAATCTGGTCATGATGGAGTCAAGGAAGGGGAAGACTAGGGAAGTAACTGGAAACACATGCAACACCACTGAATACCACTTACAAGAGCACACTGGTAGTAAAATTTGATGGTGGGACTTTATTGTTTGTCTTAAAAGATAAGCTCGCTAAACAAAGGCATTCTGAATGTCACGTACTGCTTTTATTGCCACAAGGATTAGGAACTACAAGCTCAGATTGCATTTTCCCAGTTGCCATAAAACATTAGGCAAAAAGACTGCCCGTGTGCCAAGAACAGTTGAGCATTACTGCAGGCCTCAGGTCTCCATCCAAACCCAACACATCCAACAAAAATGAACTATAAACTACCATAGTCTACTGCTCGCCGTGTTTTCAGGGTAACAACAACAACAAAAAAAAAGCCACAGAACTGACCTCAATTTAGCAATTTACCAAAGCACCACTCTCAGACAATTCCATTAGACCGAGAATTGCCAGTATTTACGCACAGACCACACGAGATCAAGACTTCCCAATAACAGAAACACAATGAGAACAAAAACAAAAGAGAGCAATAATCAAATTAAACAAGGACTGACACAAGTAGGAGCTAAGACCAAAAAATGCAGCTGAACGGAACAAGCTGGATTACTGTCCAAAGTCTGGGGAAGGGTTGTGATCCTCTCTCCTTCTCACTTCTACAGCTACTAGAACCTCTGGACAGTGCATTTCTATTTGGGTTTCGGTAAGGGTAGAGACAAGGACACAAATGCAATCAACAAGACTCTGAACGACTCTACTGATACATTAGATTTTGGATTTTAATACTGAAACTTTAGATAATCCAAGTACCAGTACTGTAAACTCTGCTGACAAAGAGTCTGAGATTTGAACAAACAATAATCCCAATTCCTTCCAAGTTACCTGAGAAGTCACAGTAAGTTTACATTCAAAATACAGTAACCCAAAGAGATTTCTAAAAAAAAAATTACTTTTAGGCTGGTTTTGACTGTGCTGTTGTGGCTTTAAGAACAAACGTTCGGGTAACGGGGCCACTGCTATCTGAGCCATACTGTGCTTCTCAAGTAATTTTACATTTAATTAGGCAATATCAACTGAACTTCAGGAATGAGAAACACCAGGGAGACCCCTTACTGCAGAACACTCACATACTCACTGCAATCCTTCTAGATGCATGCAAGTACTTGGCATATAAAAATTTTACTGACACTATGGTCAGATTTTACCATTTCTATGGAGAGCTAGTAAGAACAAAACTACAGAGATGCCTTATTGGCAAAGGCATTGAAAAGGCACAGCAGACCATTTTATTCTTCCTGTTCGGAGTCTTTCTATCCTTCTTCACTACTAATATATTCCAGAAACAAGACATAGTGAGCTGCATGTAATTGTCTTACTCAATTTCCATACAACAGACATTTCTTTTATTGCATAAACCCATATATTCCCATCTTCTTTAAAAATGAAGACAGTGAGTGGTTTAGGTAATTACAGCTGTCATGGAGGGTTTGACAAATAACTTTTCTGCTCAATGTATGCTTTAGGCCACTGGGAAAGCTGTCAAATAATGACATCAGAGTCTACATTAACGCTGGCAAAATGCAACTGTGCTTCCTTCCATATTTAACTCAGGTAGTTCATAGCCTTTCCTTTTCCTATTCCGTGGTCAAGAACATGAGTAGAATGAACAAATGGGTTGTAACTCAGACAAAATGGGGAGAGATAATGAATGCTAAATGGAGTATGAAAGAAAAAGAAAAGAAAAAGTATGAAAGCATATCCTTCATTTGATAATGAAGAAGCTTGCTCATTCTTCATCATCAATGAAATTTGTAAACCTGAGTCACTTCCTAAAATTCCAATTAAGCTGTAAGGGAGGAATATAAAGGAATGAGATACTCTTTCAATACCTATGCTATTAGCTATTACTACACTGCATTTCTTGCACATGAGCCATCCCTCACATATGAGAACACGAGATGGACGACTGCACCACACACTGCAGGGAGTTACCTTCCTGCTAACCCATGCCAACCCTTTCCAGCACAGACCATCCCATCTTCAATTTGATTTTATATGTGATCTTAATTCCAGTCAAAGCACAAAACAACTAGAAACTCACTACTGCTTTACTGCCTGCTGAAGTTTTCTGCTCAGTTCTGAGAATAACCTGGAGCACTGATCTTGGTTTAAAAAGTCACATATGAGTCTTCATCATCTGGAAGACAGCAGTGCTCAGAAGCAGCCAAGGCTCTGACATGACTAAAGAATCCACTTTCCAGTGAAAATTTTAGTGACTGAGGAAAATGATTAATTAGGAACTTAATTTTTCCACGGATACATAAAGAAATACTGTATTAAGGTCAAAACCAAAGTGCAGCAGACCTGACCTGGTTTTGCTGCTCTGATGACTGATTAGCGAGTGGTTAACGATGATACCTAGGAGCTATTACAGCTTGAGCACCAGGATTAGCATTAGTCAAATCTGAACCCATAGAAGGTCCAAAGAAATGTGACCTTCCCATTGATTTAACATCTGAAAATGTACCTTATGGCTGACATCACTCAACCTCAAAATCCGCACAGAGCACCCAACTAAACCTGATCAAGCCTCTAATCTCTAACACCCTGTTCCTACTGACCCGCTTTGCTGGTTCACCTGTGCTGAGAGCAGCTTCCAGGCAAGGCCAGTGGATCTGCTAGAGCTTGAGGCAGTGTGAGATCCCGGTTTTCCGGCAGGGGAGTTACATTAATGAGGGATGTGATTCATTCCCACCTCGTAAGCATCGATGTGGTTACACTGACATGCAGTTACTCTTATTGCTACAAGAATGGGAACGAGCTGTATCAGTGTATGATTCACACTACAGAGGTGTCTATTCAGGCACATGAGGAGGAAGGTTTGCACATCGTTTCATCTTCAGTTTTGTAACAATTTGTAATTTGGGAGCAATTCCAGTGATTTTTTATGAAACACAGACATGCCCCACCTCACGTGCTTGGAGTCTGTGGCACAGCATGTAGGAAGGCACTTGGGAGTCTACAGTACGGGGTGCTGTTTAAAGTGTTTACTCTAAGTGTTTTTAACACCTAACACACATACATTGTATCATATTATTTGTGGCTACTTCCATACAAAAGAATTGTAAGTCTCCCATGAATGAAACTGTACTCAGCGTTATTCCAAACAAAAAGCGCATAGAACACACCATGCTTAAAAAAAAGCACAATATGAAGTTATTCACAGCAGCGTTCAAAACAGAGAATTTAAACATAATGTGTGTCCCCACACACACTCAATAAGCTTTGCTTCTTACAACTTAAGAACAGCTCTAGCTTTTTTCTAAGGTTCATTGTGATGATAAATGCACAAAAGTGTATGGCATGCACTGCTGCTTATTAGCATTTAATGCTTCTTGAACAACTACAATGCAAATATTCATCACAATAGATGGGAACCTTGGTGGGAACAAGAATTCCCACAAATTGTTTAAGAGTACAGTAAATGAATAGTGTTATAAACAAAAAGCCCAAACCTCTCACAAATGTGTATGCTGCATTTGCTTACAGATTAGTCCACACATTCATTGTGCAACTGCACTTGTACAAATGAAACAAAAAACAGCCCAAAAATTTATATCCCAACAAGAAGTGTTTTCCATGAACAGATGTATTCAAGACAAGCAAACCACTGTTGTCTCAAAGTTTGCTTGAGTTTTCATGAGTGTTTCTTTTGTCAGTGACAGATTTTTGTATAAGTAGGATGTTACAGGACAGAGTATGAAGTCAAGACAATTTTAAAGAAGGTTCCATTTTGAATTATTTAACTGACAGTGTAACCAACACACTAACAAACATGGTAACTTGAAAAAAAAGTGATATTGGAAGCTTATTTCTAAGCTTTAAGGCTACAACTCAATACTAAAAAGTCTAAATGACTAGATTTCAAAGCTACAAACAGATGGCATGCTGACACCTTTTAAAGTTACTTTTACTGTACTTATACTACTGCACAATCAAAATAAACTAAATCTGCTCTATATCATGTATTAAGAAGATTTTTACGTCCTGCACAAACTCTCATTTCCCAAGTCTCATCTCTCTATTTAGTACAGTAATATGCAAACACAAACGTGTTTTCACTTCTGATCAAGGTACTTACAGGCAAGGTATACTTTTTTTAGTCTATTCTTATGAATACATTTAAGGAACAGAGAGGACAAAAGCCCTATTGCTTACGGTACCTTGTAAAGTATTCAATAATATTTAACATCCTTAAATCCATGTTATACAGGAGAAAAAAAGAAAAGGGCTGTGGTTATATTCACAGTATTTTTCATATCTTGCTTATGGCTGTTTGAAATCACAATAATAAAGCATAAGAGCTTATAAGAAATAGCTTCTTTAGCATACACACACCTAAAGCCCTTCTTGGAAAGTTGGTTTCCCGTGTCAGCAGAACAAGATGCGAGATTGTGAGGGCGCACACGTATGTGTACATACGCACATTCACATACAGATATATCAGAGCAAGACCAGGACTGGCTAAAACCACAGCAGCAAGCAGCAATGCTGAGAAAAACCCACACCGCTTTTTAAAACAGCTCCCCATAAGGCAAACATTTTAGAGCAGGGACAATAAAGAAAAAAACCCCTACAAATGGGAGAGATCTCATCAGACGGGCAGAGGAAGAACCCTGCCACAGCTCCTCCATCCTGCCTCAGCCGAGGAAAGGAAGGGCGGAGAGCGAAGGGAGGAGGCGAAACCAGCTCAAATTTAACGAAGAGACAGCAAATTGGGCACTCAGACTCAGTCCTGAGCGGGGGGCTGGCTGGGCAGCCAGGACCCCCAGACCCTCTCCGAGAGCCCCCGCTCCCGTTCCAGTTCCCCGCTGCCTCGCCCCCCTCACGCCCCGTCCCTCACCAGCCTGGGTGGTGTCGCTGAGATCGTGGTTGGCGGCGCTGGCCCGCGGATAGTCCCGGAGCTTCCTGCCGCTCAAACTGAGGGTCCCGCTGACCGCCGCTTCTTCTAGGGCTCGGTCCAAGGAGCGGCTCCAGGAGCCGGGAGCCGAGGGACCAGGCGGAGCGGGACAAGCCGCGGGCATCGCGGCAGAGCCGCCCTCCGGCGCCGCCATTTCCCCGCCAGAGCCCGCCCGGACGGCGCATGCCAGAGCGCGCGGCAGGGGCGCATGCGCGGCCGCCGCCCGGCGGCACCGGGACCGCGCGAGCGCCGCGTCAAAGCGAGCCGGGCCAGGCTCTGCCCGGGGCGCGTCCTCCCGCCCGCCCCGGGGCACCCGGCCTGCGAAGGGGGCCGCCGCTCCTGGACACGCCTCTACACCTGCTGAACCTGTTAAAAGTTCTAGTTTACCCGCCCAGGTGGGATATCACAGGTTGGATTCTGGGTGAGCATCACTCACAGCTGCTCGGTGTCGGGCCGTTCCAGCAGCAAACCAAGGGTAGAGCGCCCAGATCTCAGCTAAGTGGGAAACGCAACAACTGCTTCACGTTTTCTAACTTAAGGATTGATGACATTAAAAGGTCACACCCTTTGCGACATCTTAATAAATGCCATCTTGCCCTGCTGCTTTCACTGAACCCACCTGATGCTGCAGCCAACACACGTGAGCTGGTAATGAAGAACAAAGGCTGCCAATAATCAAGTAGCAAGACAATCACAGTATTTAACACCTTATCAAATATATTTACAAGCAGTATTTTGTCCTGCATTGACAATTAATAGCAGCATTTCCACTGCTGATGCCTCCTGCTGGCACAGCACTCCCAGACACGGCCGCGGAAGCTGCTCGGGCTGTTCCTGCAGCACAAGGTGGTGATGACAGCGATTGTCGCAATCAAGACATGTCACAGCAACAATCAGTGCTTGGGCTGACACATCTGGTACTCTCATCACACCAAACCACTGAATTAGGCAGTGCTACTGAAACATTAATTAGTAGCTGACACATTTAAATGCAAGTGAGCCTCTACAGTGCCACTCCAAGAAGTGCTCCCTTGTCAGGGTATTAAGAGTCTAAGCCCTCTTTTAAATAAGGTTGCTTTCTGCTGTGTTCTTTGAAACATTTAATAAGAATTTAATCAGTAAGAACCCCTTGCAGGCTATCAGAAAAGTCACATAACCAGTGTACTGCCCAGGTGGTTATAACAAGAACAAGACAATATGAAACCTGTAACTTTTTATTTAAAAAAAAAATTAACAGCTTCAGAATAGATCAAATGTAATAACTTCTCCAAAAAATACCAAAAGGTACAGAGTAAAGCATCTTCTCATTAAATACAAACTAGCATTTTTTGATGCACTGCATCAATGTTTTGCATCTAGGTTGATGCAAAAGAATTTTTTTTTGTTGCATCCTGGCACATGGAAAACGTATACACTGAAACAGGATGACTGACTACACTTTTATCTACTCAAATTCTAACAGTGGGACATTTATTAAAAAAAAAATTTCCTACTAGTAATTGAGAAAGAAACCTTAACACCATTACATTTAGTTTGTTTCTGCTAAGGTATATTTTTCAACATTAAAAATAAGGGTTTAAGTCCTATTTAGCATCAGAGTGCACTCTGACTTCAAAACTATACAAAAAAAAAGCCCTTCTGCTGTCCAATGCTCTTCAAGGCTGAACTTACCAGTATACGGTAGTTAACTTGGGATTTGAGATAAAAATGCAAGGAAACCAACTCTGTCAAATGTAAATTCTTCAAGAACGTGAAAAGGCGTTAAACCAGCTTCAAACACCATAAACATTCCTGGATGCAGCAAGCCAGCCACTCTTCTACCTGACTGTACCTAACCCTCCCTGCCAAAGAGCAGTGCCAAGATCATCAGTTCCTGGTCTGGAAGCAATTCTGAAGAGGTGCCTCAGTTTTAGGGATTATATAAATTCAGATTGATGATGCCCCAGTTGTTACTGTCCTGCAGATTCTGATGCCCAGAGCTATGCTTAAAGCAGGTGGCTACATGTTCCTCCCTAATGCCTTACACATGCTGGCAAACTGAGGGCTTTCCTCCAGCAATGTTCCTCAGTTTCAGACATTTCCAGATGTCTGACCACTTCGGATCAGCTTCACATCTTACCTCTCTTTGGTATAAACAAACAAGTGCCATGAGATTGCTTGCCTCCAGCTATTTGTAAGAGTCAGAGAAAATGCTCTGGGGCAAGGTATGCAGGATGAGAATCCTGTATCTGGGAGGGTAAGAAACTCTACCATACTGCTGACTTCCTTGTGAACTGCTGTATTTTTTCCTATCAAATTATTCAAAACTATGAAGTTATTGCATTACGTTTGTGAAAAACCTTTCAAAAAGAAATAAAAATCAAAAGTTTAAGAAGAAAAGGAGACAGATAAACTCCGTTTACAGAGGAGGATGATGAAGTTGAGCTATTTGGAATATAAAGGACTCTCACACTGCCTCTGCAGTGTTCCTCCAATATGGTATATGATCTGGACCACTTTTAAGGATAAGAGTAGAATAGTCTCCATCCCAGTTACAAATTTTGGGTCTCAGCTAACAGCTTTATTTGTGAACATGAGGATGCAAAACAGTTTTCAAGGAAGGAAAAAAAATGGAACTTTAAAAGCACAAAGAAGTACAGAACCAATGCTCCCATGAAAAATGCCGCTACATCGCTACCAAAGTATCCACGGACTGAGGCTCTGTGCTAAACTGGAGTCTGAAAGAGAGCTCAAAGGCAGTCCCTAAAAAACCCTAAAATGGGGTTTGTAATTAAACACTTAATCTTTACCAGAACAGAGGGGTCAAAGAACTCAGCTGGGCAACAGAATCCTTTCCAACCAGGTGATGGTGCCACTATGGCGGATCAATTTCTCTCCACTTTTTCTCCCTCAGGGCATCAAGTCTTTTACCATTCCAAGTAAAAGTAATAAAGAAAGATAGCTCTGCCACCATCTTAGCAAGATGTCTGGAGAATTCTAGTGACATATTCTTCTGCCCACTTTTATCTCAGGGTCTTAGGTAGGTGGGCTCAGTGCCCAAGTCCATCTGCCAGCTTAGCCCACTGTCACAAAACGGCTTCCTTTGTTCTGAGACAGTGCTGTCCTCTGCTCCTTCAGGATCCCAAATCGTTCGTTCAACGTCATCCCTGTCTGAAAAATAAAGTCGTTTAACCAAAACTTTAAAGGTGTCGGGGTAATTCAATCAAAGTAACGAAGATAGAATAGTTTTTTCTTCAGTCTGTATCATCACTTGACTCCTTAGTTGCCTCACTTGGATATTTTGTCACTTCCCACACCATTTAAAAATCAGATTGGACTACACATCAAGAGCTTGCATTCTCAGAATTCATTAAGAACACATGGTATATAATGTCAATACTCAAAGCCTACTCAAAATATTTTAAGTTAAACTGAGGACAGACAGACTGAAAAACCGAACTTCCAGGACGCATTTCCCCACGGAGATTCTCTGCAACTTCAACAAATACAACATTTTAATGCAGTTTGCTGTCCAGTTCCCTCAGCTGAGGCAACAAGCTGGAGTCTAATCCCAAAGTCCAATTAATTTTACAGTACAGTAGTAGACTACTTCTGACATACTTCTTATTCCTGGATGGAACAAATGCAGATCAATGCCCTGACTCCATGCAGTTTTCTACAGCTGGTACTAAGAAGCTGATTACAAGAACAGCACCTAACTCTGTCACCCTGTAAGAATTCCTTCAATGACAGCATTAGAATTGCTGCACCAAATTGCCTGTCTTTATGGAACTTGTGAAAAATTGCTCATCTTTCAAGCCTTTACATCATCACATTGAAGTTTTTTTCCTAGATGGACAGCAAAAGTTGCCTTATGAATTTGGCTGCCAGGGTTCCATGCAGGTCACACAGCTGAAAGCAGCTCATCCCTGAATTACTCACAGTTGCTGATGCAAACACAGCAGGAACACCAGAAGCCTTTTAGAAATATTCAACATTTTAAATCCCATTTAAATCACATGGGCATGCAAGGCATGAACTAGAAGAACAGGAACAGTAAGTTTAGCTACTTGCTTGAAGTTACACAGCGAGTTAGCGGAAAGACTGGAAGTGGAAACAAGAAGTAGTTACTAGTTCCCTCTTTCTGTCACTACTGAGTCTAGGAGGAAAGTGCCTCACTGGCTTTTATTGGTCTTCAAACTACTTCCACAGCTACGAAAAGAAAACTGCATTTACCTGTTTTCCAACACTATTTATATCAAACTGCAATGGAACCCCTTTTGGAACCTTCTTCTCCTCAGATTGGTCCCTCTTCATCAGAAATGGTGGCACAGGACTACGAGTTAATCGTAATTTCTGGGAACTGTGAAAGAAGAATGTTACAAAGGACATGATGAACCCTTGTTTTATGCAAGAAAGCCTTAATGCTGATAGAGGTGTGAATTTTTCATCAAGCCATTTGACCAGGCTGGCTGAAGAGCTGGAGGGCACAAATTCGAGAAGGTAAATCAGGCAGAACTAAAAAAGGGACCATTTGTTATTGTTATCAGACAGAAGAGTCCCAACAGGAAACCATCTTATTTTTTATCTGCAATTCTACTGACAAACACGTAATTTGTGGTTAATTAATCCCATAAATACAAAAAATAAAAACTGGTACAGTCTTCCTTACTTATAAAATGCTACCAAGAAAATGCTACTCAAGACATTTTTAAAATATAACACCTACAAACAACAGTACCATCAACTTCCCAAAGACAAATACAGCAATGCTCTCTTTAAGCATAAGTCCAGCAGTATTTTTATGAATCAGGGAGGAACTGTTACCATCACTCATCAAGTAGGTGCTCATTCATTTCAACTCAGATGGGGCAGAAAACAGTGGTGACATAGCCTGATTTGGAAGGGACAGACAAGGTGAAAAGCTAGCAGCCCACCACTCCTCCACTCCATACAGCACATCAAGCTCTTAGCTGGAAGACGAGGTGTGAGATCCAGCTCTGATATTATTCAAACACAGCTCAGAAACACTCAGAAAGGGGCCAGACTTAAAAGCCTTCACAAGAAGCTGTGACTTTGAGGTCACCTGAAACACCAGCAGCAAGGAACGCACTAAATGGTTCAAAGCAGCAATTTCATTTATGATCAGAACATCTCAGAACTTATTTGAAAACTCACATTGGGCTTAGGATTGCTCCTGGGTTGTCAATAGACACAGTCAGGATCCCTCCACTTGTGGTAGAAGTTCGCCATCTAGTTTGAAAACACAAAAATCACTTACAAAAATTGGGCAGAGACTTCAGTCAGGGTATCTTTAAAGGTATGTCCAAAATACTGGCCAGCAAAGAACGTGCAAGCTTTCAGAATGTTGGCCAGTACAAAGACCACATGCAGCTACAAGACACTTGGCTACTGAATCTTGTACCTTTTACATTACCTACACCTATTCAGGAGAGCACTAAATCACACGCTGTCAAGGTGCGTCAGAACTACATCACTGACCCAGGAATTCACTTTTTTAAAACATTCAGTTTCCTTGCCACAGATGGGGCCAAAATGGCCCTCACAGCAAATCCAAGAGATGACAGACTGCACTCTGTGGCACCTGCTGCTTTCTCAGCCTGTTGTGTTCCCAAAGAAACACCCTGCAAAGAGCCCAGCAGGCACAGAATGATATGGGAAGAGTGTGTGGGGGAAGAGCCGAGTGGCCTCATTTGGCTCTGCCTTTTTCATTTCTAAACTGCTTCACAGGCTTATATGCATATTAAATAAAAGGAAAATTACAAGAGCTCAGGAGAACACTGCCATTTGAGTTTTTCTTCCAGTCTATGCAGTATTCATGAGTGCTAGAGATTAGTCTGATCCTCTTACCACCTTCCCCCTCATTCCTGCAAGTGTCTTATGCAAACCAACTCCTCCTGGTTAAATTAGAAGATAATTTAGGAAATAACTGAGAATAGGGGGAGGATCACTGTCACTCTAGTTGATGGGCCTAGAGGGGAAAAAATCCACCCCCCTTCTATTATCATAGCCAGGAAGTCTGAGCTAAAATGAGAATCTTATGTGTTACAAACCTGAAGTTTTCCAAATTAGATACTTACTGACGAGTTCTCTTTACTGTCTGATTATCAAGATCATCTGTTGACTGCACTTGGGCCTGCACCTGAAAACACATCAATACAGACACCAGATTTGAATACTGTTTCAATTCCTACTGTAGCAGCTGGAAATACAGAAGTTCAAAAATAGAAGTTTAAAGCTGTTTGTACACTCTGCACATACAGGGTTGTACTTTCAGAGAGACTTCAAAGATAAGAGTCCTATTACCTTTGTAAGACATGGAAAAGGAATTATTTCAAGAACACAAAATGATTTAAACAAAACTGCCAATACAGCAACGGCAACATTTTGGAGGACTATGTCAGCCTAAGATACATCAAAATGTTACTACACTAGCAAGAAAAGTCTGTGTACTTCCTGATCCTGTCTGTAATTTTGCAATCCATCTGGAAGGAAGACAGCAGCTGCTTACAGTCACAACGATGGCAGACGTAGAATGAGGGCACAAATAAAAACTAAAGCCACCATTTTCATTCACTGTGCACTCTCTAATCTCTCAATCCTACTAAAAATAACTAAAAAATCCTTAAATAACTAAAATAACTGAAATAAATAACCCCAAAATAACTAAAAAAGCAAACCAAACCATAATCAGATGCTAAAATTTCTGCTCTATTCTTCACCTGAAGGCAACTTCTGAAAGCTGGGCAGTGCTTTCTAACATTAACTTTAAAAAGGAAACATTAACACCTTGCAACTACGCTCAAACACCAACAAGTTCCATGCCTCTCAGAATAGCTCAATTGCACTGGAATGTGAAGCAAGACTCAATGGATTACAGTAACTAAAGAGAACAAGTACACTTCCCTAGAAGAACCTCTGGCTATTTCCCAGTTTTTTCCTCCTGAAGTTTCTACTCAGATCTGATATTTGAAGTTGATTCATTAATATCAGTGTTATTTACACTGTTAATTACAGGTTAGCTTAGAACCTGTGGTACAACTGCCTTGTTCTTTCAAAATTTGTATTACCTTCAGGCCTCTTCTAAACAGGAAAGTTGCTTGACGAGTATCTTTCTGCTGATTTAGTTTGTTTCCAATTCTGACAAAAGTGGATGGTATGTTATTCCTGTAATATTTATTAAAAAATATAGTTATAAAAGGCTCCACAGGGAACACCTTAGAGAGACTACTATGGAAGTCAAAAAAGCGCCCAAAACATCCATAAGGACATCTGTAGTGCTGCCTCTTTGAGGCTGAGTGCTTCAGTTGGGAAAAGCTCCTCATGCACTAAGAATGAAACACATTACTCATAAATGGAGAAATCACTGTTGGTACATAGAATCCTAATGTTCATACATCACAGGACAATATGGTCATTAATTCTGCTTTTCACTTTGCTCAGTATCTTCCAGCACTTTAAACACTGTTGATTAGATGAAAAAAAATTAAACTGATATGTGTAAAGAAAGTTTGTTTACAGTTTTCACGATATGGTCACATAGTGAAACCCACTCTGGTTGCAGTTTATAATACGTGTTAATTCCAGCACAAATAAAACATGCAATGGCTTCCCTGAAGCTGCAGATGGCACCAGCTTCCACAAAGGCATTTAGAAGGTTCACTAACCTATGGCTGATACTTCTGAGCTATCAAAATCCACAGCAGCCATTTCCATATAGAATCATAAAACACAGAATGATTTGGGTTGGAAGGGACCTTAAAGATCCCCTAGATTTAACCCCCCTGCCAAGGGACACCTTGGACAAGATCAGGTTGCTCAAATACAGGCTGCCTGTGATTTCACTGAAGGCAGAATACCCGGTGCTCACAAATAGAGGTACTTCCTGAGTGATCTACATCACAACAAACATCTGGCTTTATATCGAGACCATGTCTGTCACATTCTTGGCTTCCAGATGTAGAACTTCACACACAAGGTGGTCTTGACCATATTGTTACTGCCAGTACCTACTGTCTTCTCATAGCCTCAGTCCTGTCAAACAAGATTCACCATGCAAAGTTGCCAAGGAGTGTTCAGAAAGCAGGCTTGGTATTTTACCTCCTGTTTAGCAGGGCAGGCCTCCTGAGGGCAGGAGCTTGTTTTCTCTGCATTTCAGATTGTCTCTGCAGGTTTGTTTTCCTTTTCAAGACTGGGTAATTCCGTTGTGCATTCTTAAAAACCAATAAACATATACAGCATAATGTATACTGTACACATACAAACATTTGTCTTTCGGTTTCCATTTACAAACTGCGATTAGAATACACTTGGCTTTGTCAGCTAGTGTTTCACAGCTAGTGTAATTTGAAAATACCTTCTACAATTTCATGAATCCTGTATTCTCCACATCCTCAGGAGAAAACAAAAAGCATCAGACCTCAGCAGTTATTTTTTCATTACCATATCTCCCCAAACTGACAAAAATCCATGCTCTGCATGTCTTAAAATTAGTCTTCTTCATAAATCCGAAAGCAATCCCCATTCTACAATACTGAACGAGATGAAGCAGGCAACAATGCAGTGGAGCAGTGCAGAGAAGGGAGCCTACTGATGGAGTTTAGTATTCTGCAAAAACTTTCGTTTTTCTAACAGCACATGCTTAGCACCTGCAGGTTGGCTGAATCATTGGTCCGTAAGAAAACCAATTGTCCTTGTAAAATACA
This sequence comes from Edolisoma coerulescens, assembly GCA_013397115.1. NCBI lineage: Eukaryota > Metazoa > Chordata > Aves > Passeriformes > Campephagidae > Edolisoma > Edolisoma coerulescens. The sequence goes on from VWZW01000169.1 coordinate 685,746, forward strand.
GTAACTCCCTCCATACTCGCACAGAATATACTTCTGTACTTCAACTCTCATGACTTGCAACCCAACTGAGCGATAGAAACTACTTTCACACCCAGTCATTATCCAGCCCACTCAAAACAAACAAGAACTCAGCTAACACATTCCCAATTTGATAAAAGCTTGTACCATGTGTCCATTTTATATTTCAGTAGCACTGTTCTGAAGCACTCGTGTTTCATTTTTTTAACCTGACACGAATCACCAGGGTTGCATTAATTACCTTCTCACTCAGCGGCTGTCTGTTCAGAGGACTGATTCCTTTCTGTGAACCCACAGCTTTCTTGGCTGCCAGGCCAGTTATGACTCCATAAGAACGCTTCTTCCCCGCTATCTTCTTTCTGCGCCCCAAACGATTCTTACCATAACCTGCAACAAGCACAGAAAGTTCAACAATTCGTCCTGAAAGAAAAAGATTCATGCTTTAAGATGCCTTGCAGGCAGCACAAGTTATTTGGCTGCACACTTCAAGCCTTAGAGCAGAGGTCACCACTACACTTGAAGACAATTTGGTCACTCAGTTATTTTAGCAGGTCTAGCCCAAGCCCCAGCACAGCAATGATCAGCTTCTCATACAGAGCATAGTTTTGCTCTAGCTCATTGCATTAATCTCTGTTGAAAATTTCTTATTTGACATGTCTACAGGGAGAACTTAAGAGTCTTCTAGCGTAGAAAACTACCAAAATACTCTGAAATGGGACTTCATCGACTACTAAATAATACAAAACCAAACCAGAAGTCCCTCAGCTTCCTACTCATTCAGCAAACTTTAAATTGCCAGTTTAATTTAAAAGAAAAAAAAAAACCAAAACACCCTCAAAGATTATTTATTTAAATCAGTGGTTCCCAAGACATGACTTAAGAGGAAAGAACATAGCAACTGGCCCACAAAATCACATTAAACAGCACATGAATTATATCACATTTGAAGTGTTTTCAATTAGAAGTCTGCATGGCAGTGCAGCCAAACTGAGGATTGAAAACAGCTTTTGAATATAAAAGGCTTGTAAGTCTGAGGTCTGTAGTATCTCCAGTTACCAGGGTTTGATTAACCCTGTCTGGAGTCATTTAGCTTCATGCTATGAATACAGACCATGTTTTAATTTTGTCCCCAAGCATCCTTCCCTCTAGAACCTCCGACTGCAAAACAAATTTAAGACTAAGGAGTCAGCTCTCCAGCAACGACACACCTAGTTTTAACATATCTGACTTAACAGCACTGATAATAAATCTGAGCTTCCTCATGAGACAGAAGCCATGACATGAGGTAAGCCACTGATCAGAACCCAGCTCAGATCAATTTGCCATGGAGAACTGCTGTGTACACACATTTTGTGGCTGGTTAGCAAATGCTCTTCTTTTCCAAAAGAAAAGCTGAGAAACAGGGCTGCTTAGGCTGAAAGGGACCTCACAAGTTCTATAGACCAACCTCTGCTCAAATAAATGAAAACATCCAAGTTAGCTCGGGCTGCACAGGGCTTTGTGCAGTTGCATTCTGTGTATCACCAAGGACAACTTTTATTTAAATGAACAATGCTCCTCTCTCTGTTTTTACCCCCAAAAGCTGAATAGAATCCCAGCTCAAGTTCCTCACTTCTTTCCAGAAAGTTTGGCAGCCACTTCTAAAACCACAAGGAATTTGAACACTGTTGAAATTTGTGGTTTCTAAAGTTGTCCACGGAGGATTTGCTACTTATCAGAGTAACTTCAATAGCAAGAGTAGCAATAAATCTACTGGTAAACTACTAATAACTAGAATGCAATATTTAATGACACCTTCTGCTTAAAAACAATATAAGAAAGTTGCTTTCAGTGGGAGAAAATGTGCAGAGCTGTATGGGGGGAACAGTTGAATCTATTCACAATGTTTCAATATGTCAGAAATCTGGCAATTTTACAAAGAAATTGTTTGTTTTTTCCTAGAACACAGGCAGGCAAGCTGGTAAGGTTCCAGCAGAGAAAACTAACTGCCCAAGACAGTAGTATGTAGAGTTTTGTGTTTACAGATCAAGTTTCTCCTAAAATTCTAAATCCTAATACTTGTTTCTTTTGTGCTCTTTCGATGATAAGCAATTGCCCTTGACAACTGCAGTTATAAACAGAGCCTACATGTTTGATAATCTCCATCTTAAATTCACTTACTCTTCACCCACACAAATATCCTCACACTTGGGCTGAGAGATGTAAATTTTTTTCCAGCCCTGTCACCAATTTATTAGACATGTACAAGTAACACAGTCGTATAGGCCTGCATAGAAACCAAAACTCCTCTGAGCCCTGAGTAACACAACATTCCACTGATCCCTAAAGACATTTGTGTCTAAGACACTAAAGAGGAGCTGCTGCTACAACAAACACTAAGCAAGACAAAGATAACACAGGGATCATTGTGAGCACACCAGACAGATGTGTCTTTGTTTTAAAGGAATGCTACTAAACAAGAAATTGCATGTATTAACCTAAACACCTAATTAGCTCATACTGAGGTGGTAAGCTTTCTTTTCAGAGAGTATTTTTCCATATTTTGATCATCCTGTACTAAATACTTTTCAAAACTAACAAATCCAGCCTGTACTTCAAGCAGGAACTATCCATGTACTGGATTAAAGCCTGAGAATCACTTTCAAATGACTCCTGTTTATCAAAAAACCCATGAGTTACTCAAGGGAACCTACAGCAAAGCTGTTATTGTGCACTTTTCCTCTCTTCACTCCCTGCCTATATGATTTTTTTCCCCTTTTTCTATTCCACTGTTAAAACACTGGCTTCCCCTTTTTGTATTCCACTGTAAAACCACTGGCTTAAGAAGGCTGACATAGTACTTCCTTTGCATCCCAAGCTCTTACCAGGAAAAGCCAACTCACACTCTGCACTACCCATTTAAATATTCCTGAGCCAGCATCACAGTCTGCAGTAACAGATACTTTGGGGAGGCCTACAAAGAGAATTCTACCCAGCAAATACGAATGTGCTTTTCTTTTGCACAAAACTCTGAGCTCTGGCAAGGCCTCCACATCTCCCAATACACAGGCTTTGGCATAAGCACTTGTTCTGTCCATCTCTGAGAAGGGGCAAAGTATCATCACAATTTCCAAAATTAAAATTAATTTGAAAAATCAGAAAGTAAGCCAATTCTTCCTTGAGTCAAAGACAGTCCTTCAAGCATCTAAGCTCCCCGGTGACCAAACACGCCAATTACTTTCTCACACTGAATCAGAAACAAAACCAAATAGATTAAAAAAAACCCTGAATTATAATCAAAAGTGTGACATATGACACTATTTGAAAGACATGTGAACCGACCATGTCACTCCACATATTTCATTATGCTTTCAGCTCAAAAAAGTTAACGTGGAATCCATGTCATGTTTGGCACACACACCTTTCTGCTGTTGGATTCCCCACTTGGAGCCTTGTGAACTGAACTGTCGAGCTCGATTCTGCTGAAGCCCTCTTTTTATTTTGGGAGAATATTGCTTTCTCTCTTCTTTCTTGTTCAGCTTGATTATATCATCTACAGGAAGAAAAAAGAAAATTTGACATACTGTATAAAATTTGACATACTGAATAAAAACCCCGAGCAGCCTGCAGTCACAGGAGACAGACCAGTCAATCCTGCAAAGGCAGCACATACAAGTTAAGGTTCCAGAAACATTAGCACTATAAACATCCAGTCCCTGTTAAGTCTTACAGAACTTACTTTCTAATACGATGCCCCAGCAAAAGGGAAGCAGTTGCATACATCCAGAAAATGCAAGAAGCTTGCAGGATCATGGCATTCAGCCCAGCATTAAATTTTAAATTGAATGACTCCATTAGTTTTTGTATACTGTTAAAGAAAACGTAAATCCAGTCTCATTCCCAGACTTGGCAGAGTCCAGATAAAATGTCAATTCTAGCCTTAGTTCTTTCATCCTAAGCTACTTAACAAAGATCACACAGAGCCAACTCAGGCCATCAGCTATCTTCAGATGTTCACCAAGGCTGAAATGATGGGGAAAAAGGAAGCAAGATCTCTCCCCAGGAATGTACAATCCAAAGCAATCACCTTATCTATAATCCAGGGAAAGAATCTCAGAGAAGTTATTAATCAGTTCAAGAATATGTGTAAGAAACAAGCTGATGAAAAGTGAACAGCAGGACTGCCCAGTGCAAATTAAGCTACACCAGTTTGATTTCCTTCACTGACCTAGTAGCCAGCTCAGGAGAGAAGAGCAAAGCAAGAGGTGTGGCAGCTCTTATCTGACTGTCAGCTTGTTTACAAGAACACCTTAAAGGAAATTGTCAAATGTGTTTACTGCATCTTTATCACGAGACCACAACTCATAAAAAATGTCATGTTTCAATAGGGAACCTCCCCAAATACGTGGACAGTCTTTTTTCAGTCAAGGAGAGATGGAAATGGGGTTACTGTGTTTGTGGCCGAGTTCAAATGGACTCATAAGGGGTAGAACAGAGAAAACAGCATAAAGAACCATAAATAACAAAAATCACAACACTGTTATCCAATGGTCTGCATCCTGTTAAAGGAAAGCTAAGAGAAAATTAGCTCACTTTCCTGCAAAAATGACTGAATATTCAGATAAAATCTACTAGGACAAGGAATACTGACACAGGTTACTCAGGGTTTGAAATCTACATAATCTCCTTCACCAAAAGGGTTCTCCCTGGAGCAAGGATTCCAAACTATCCTTTTATACACAAAGGAAACCAAAGCCACTTCAAACACTTCATGCTTCACAGTTCATCTGCTTCATCTTAAATCCTATTTTTGCAAGCTGCTGCACACAAGGTTACAACTTTTTAAACAAAAGCACTTAAAGTTTCAGCTATTCTCTTATTTGGGTAAATTAAGGACATTTGGGACTTCATGCATTTGTTAGAGCAGCCACACTGAAGCATTCTCCTATCTTGCCTGAGACCAGAGACCACAACTTCAGCTAGAACAGCAGAGTTATCTGGGAACAATATCAAACCAGAAGCTCAGCTGCAGATGAGCTGCACACAACACAGCCAAAACATATTTAATCTTTATTACTATATGAGAATTTACTCAACATCAAGATCTCAAATCTTAAGATTTCCTAGATTAAGGTCATGTCAGTTTCTTTGATATCACACTAGATGTGGGACTGCATCTTCTCTTTGGTTATCCCAGACACACTTGGGGACAGCAGCCATGGGTGACAAGGTTCTCATACACCCAAAGAAGCTGAAGGACACACCTGCTTCACAACACTTTAGAAAAATCATCCTCATGACACTACAACAGTCCTTTGCAATCTGCTATTAGCTAATGGCCAGGACATGTAGCAGTGACTGACTGCAAGGTTAACTTGGCCAGGAAACATCAGAATATGTGAAAATATGAGCCAGGATCAGTAACTCTATTAGCAACCCCAAAACCAAAGATTGTGTGCTATAAGTAAAAACAGACCTATAGTTTTCTATGAATACTGTAACACTACTCTACATTCAGACAAACTCTAAACATCATTTCACAAGGTATCTCCACTGCCCAAACAAAGAAGTCTACTGAATTATTTACAGAGGGAAAAATTGCACAAATCCTCTTATTTTATGATGGCCCACAAAAGCCAAATCCACCATTAATAATTCCAGTTTACACTGTGATTCTGCTTTTTGAAGAAAGTCTCCTGACAGCACCAATCTATCATGCTCTGGTAGCATCACAGAGCAGTCTTGGAGTATACAAAACCAATTTTACTTTTTTTTTTCTAATAAAAGTAAACTGGAAGATGCAGTCCACAAACACACCAAATTGTCCCTGACTGTTAAGGGGACTCAGTACACAGCATCAGAACAGAACTTCTCTGAGATACCTCACTGAAGTATCTACAGCGTGGATATCAGTTTCTCGGACACGCTGGAGAGACACAGCTCTGCAGGTTTGTAATGAGTCTGTGCAACTTCCTAACAGGCACACCCTGCAATAGGAGGGCAGGGGACAACGGGGAAGATTGTCACAGGAAACTACGTGGAAGACGCGACGTCATGCTTGGCGTGACTGGTCTTATACTGCAAAGGGGTTAGACGGGAGACTCGCCACTGCCGACTTCCAAACCTGAGAAGAATAAAAAGGCCAGGCCAGCTGAGAAACCACCAAAGCTCACCCATCCCTGTAGTTACGAGCGCCAGGCGAGGCCCTGGGACGCTCCCCGAGGGCCACCCAGCCAAAGGCCCGGGTACCGAGGGCCTCACGGGGCCAAACGCAGGCAGCACCCGGGGCATTGCAGGGGGCCTACTCAGACCACCAAGCGGCACAAAGCGGCCCCAGCTCTTCCCCGCCAAGGATCGCGGCCCCGGGTCCCCGCTGCTCCCGGTGCCACGGCCGGGACTCGCCCCGTGCGCAGCCCCCGGCGCCACCCTCGCCCCTCCTGCGCTCTCGCTGTGGGAGGGTCCCGTCCTTTCCCCTTCCCCCCCCCCCGCCCTCGTTGGTTCCGCCCGCGCCGGTGCCCGCCACAGCCCCGTTGGTTCGTTCCGCCCCTCCCCGTCCCCGGCGCTTGGTTCAGCCCGAGCCCCCCGCCCTGTCGCCCACAGCGGCCGCCCCAGCCCCGCTCCTCACCCAGGGACATGTCGATCTTCTCCAGGCTCTCGCCGCCGCC
>VWZW01000169.1:692880-773965 GCA_013397115.1 Edolisoma coerulescens
GGTGCAGGGGGCTGGGGACAGGGCAGTTGTGCCGCAGGGGCACGGAGTCCTGGGCTGGCTGCAGACCTGATGGAGCGCTGAGATGGACCACGGAGGTGGTTGGAAGGATGGAGCACCTCTCCTATGAAGAGGGGTTGAGAGATTTGGGGGTTTTCAGCCTGGAGATGAGAAGGCTCCGGGAGATCTCATTACAGACTTCCAATACTTGAAGGGGCCCATAGGAAAGATGGGGACAGATTTTTCAGCAGGGTTTGTTGCAATACGACAAGGGGTGATGGCTTTAAAACAAAAGAGGGTCGATTTAGACTGGATATAAGGAAGAATTTTTTTACAATGAGAGTGGTAGAACACTGGCACAGATTGCCCAGGGAGGTGGTGGATGCCCTGTCCCTGGAAACACTCAAGGTGAGGTTGAATGGGGCTCTGAGCAGCCCGATCTAGTTAAAAATGTCCCCGGTCACGGCAGGGGGGTTGGACTACGTGGCCTCTAAATGTCCCCTCCAATCCAACCATTCTATGTTGCAGGGAAGGGAAGGGTGTTCAGCTGAGAAGCTGAAAATGAGATGCCTTTGCCTGTGACCCCACTGCAGTTGAGAGAAATAATCTGTTCTGTGAACAACAAAACCAATGCAGGGTGGTTTTAAGCAGAATTATGTTTTCAAATGTCAAACAGCAGAGTTCAAACCAGGTTCCTATTTCAAAATACCATGGAAGGCTTAAAATTACTACTTAAACCCAGAACAGTGTGTCCACAGATATTTTGTTCTCTTTGGGTTCTTTTCAGAGTTGTTACCTTTGCCAGTTTTTGGTCAGAATCATGTGACTGAGAAATTCAGAAGAGAAATTGTTTTTTTAACAAGGACTCTAGCGAAGCCTTTCTCTCCTCCCTGTATGTTTGCATTCTTTGGAGCTGTGGGTATTGGTGGGTCAGCAGTACACGTGCCTAGTGGGCAGCTGGCTGCTGCTGAACAAGTTACATGTAACAGGGCTACATCTCTTTTGCACAACAGCACTTCCTTCAATTTGACACTCCATTACAGTTAAGGGATAGTAATTATCTCTGGAATCTCTACATCTTGCTCATGGTTGGTTGAAATTGGTCAGTGAGTTCCAGAGACAGAAAAGGAAGGAGCAGATGGCCTGACAAGGTGATCACAGAGGATGAACTTCCTTCAGAAGCCGGGCAGTAAATGCTGAAAGGAAAATCCACATCCATTTCCTCTACTCACAATGGTCACCTGGTGTTACTGTCCACGTCTCCCCGAGTTTTCTCTGGGAGCTGTGCTGAGACTGCCATTTTAGAGGTGACTTCCTTCACCATGACCAAAGGAGAGCTTGTTTCAGGGTCTGCCTGCCTGCCTCCAGAGGGGGAGCTCCATACCGAGACTGCAGGGACTGTATTGCAAATGCCCTTGAGCAGGGATAATTATTTCCATACCTGACCTTGCACACACCTCCTTCCAGCAGGAACATTCCCACATTTCTTTAATTGCCCACATATTCCATATGTGCATTTGCTAAAATAAACACTCTGTGTCAAGTGCAATATCCCGAGTACCTGACACACAACGAGCTCCTGTGCATGTAATCCCTGTCACAGATCTGTCCTGCTGTGCTGGGAGCTATCTGCACTGAAATACTGTACAGGCCTTAAGAATGGGAGATCTTTCTAGGAGTTTTACCATGACAGGCAAGAATAAGAGGAGTGAGTTGAGGCTTTCTGTCCTCAGCTGTGTCCTGTACTAGACTGTTGACAAGGCCTTGCTCTCTCCATTTACACTCTTTATCAATCTCTTTTAAAATAATTAAAATAATTTAAAATAATTTAAAATAAGTGTTTCTGGATGTTCCTCTTGCTGCTTCCTACTGTCTAGAAGAGAATGGCATAGTTACTGTCACAGGACACCTCCAGCTAGTGAGAGATTTTCCCTTCAGGCAGGAGAAACTCATGACCCCAGTGCTGGAGGCTGACAGTTCCACCCTGTTTTCTTCTCTGTGTTCTCCATGAGCAGCAGAAGTTCAGACACGAAGTCTTGGACCCACAGATTTGATAACTTTTGATAACATTCTCCCCCAGATGACAAGTGAGATTGGATGACAAGTGATTGATGACAAGTAGGAGGTTCTTATAATCAGGCTACATTTCTAAAGCAAATATGCTATTGCCAGATTACCAAGAACTACTAATAATAGAGGTGCCAAAAGATGTATTTTTAAGAAAGCATTAAGTCAAATTTCTGTGAGGCTGTAGGGTGCAGCTCCATCTGGGGACTGCGTCACACCAATAAACAAATGCTCTGTTTACCCCAAACAAACATGTGAACTGCAAAGGTGGCAGATGCTGCCTGTCCTCGTGACAAGTGGAAATCAGACAAAATCCAGATTTTACCACGTCCATGAGCTGTGTGTATTATCCAAACAGGACACCAGCTGTCTGCTGCTCAGCACAACAGAAAACCAGGCAAAAGTTGTGATCCTGAAGAGTATTTTCTTTCTGTGTTCACAATGGCTGGGGATCACAAAGGCAACCATCAGCTCTTGGTTTGCTGTGTGGCTCTTGGGAGTGTGTCAGCATCCAGCCAGGTGACAAAGCTTCCATGTGGCACTGAGAGCTACAAAGAACCAATATTTTAACTGTGTAAAGTCCAGTATGACTCAGCTTTGCTGAGTTTGTAACACTGCGTGTCTAAAGCACCCACAGGATGTAGTAAATTTTGGGTCTGGTTCTTTTCTAGGCTTTTCCCACACCTTCCCTGAGAACCAGTTGTCTCCTCACAAAAATGAGACCTCATGGCTTGTCTGCCCAGTTACCCCTGCTGTTTCAGTAGGAGGAATTGCAGAGGAATTGCAGAGGAATTGCAGAGCAGATGTTACCTGCTGAACACGCAGAAATTCCTGGGACAAGGTGTTAAAATTACCAAGCAGAAACAACACCCAAAGGATCGAGTGCTAAGCGCACCCAAAGATTTAAAAGCAGAGGGGACTGTCTAGTCCAAGCTGAATGTTGTGAGCTGTGAAATATCACACCTGCTTTGATCCCCTATTTATACATATATCACATACCTTAACAATTGTTGACCTCTATTGGCACTTCTTAAATTTTACACTGGAGGATTAATGTCCAGTTTAACCTCAGTGCAGATCCAGAAGCTCACATGTCTGTGTGTAACTAAGAGCTTTTTATTGATGGTTTTTTATATGCTTTCTAAATTGATGTGGGCACTGACAATAGTTAAGTAAACAATGACTAAAAGTAACGTATGCAAAACAACATAATGAAGCAGGGGAAAAGGAGATTTTTTTTTTCCTGAAGAAATTTAAAAAGTCACTGTTGAGCAACATCCAGGCTATTTCTGACTTGTGGAGCTAGAAGAATCTTCTAATTCCTGATGGAGGAGCTAAATTAGATATGTTAGCTTTATCTGCATGCTCCATTTCACCAGACACGCTCATCCAACAATTGCAATAGTCCTAATGACTTGATTTCCTCCAGTACGTTTACTGTGAGAGTCAACACAGTCTGATGCCCTGAGACCTGACATGCCATGTACAGGCAGTGTTTTCACCCAGTGCAGTGGGCTCTATAAAAGGAAATTTCTGCCTGAGGACCGGGCTCAAGTTGTTGTTCCACGCTTGTATACAATTACTGTGCATGAGGAGTCCCGGTCTCTTCATTAAGCACCTTCGGAAAAATATGTTATTGTTATCAAGAACAGCACTATAGAACCCAGTATCCCCGTGTGCTGCAGAGGTACTGTACTGGTAAAATAAATCACATAGAAAATGTCAGGTCAAGAGGTGCTTTTTCATGTATGCAGCATGTATTTATCATTACAGGTAACAGTTATAGGGAATTTCCAGTGTGCTAATGCCTAGCTTTGGTTTCTGAGGCATCAGGCAACTCCAGAGATGTATCTAGGTTTTATCTCTGGTAGTAATTTGTCATTGACTATTCTCAGTCTGAAGGCAGCAGCATCACTTTTTCCTTTTTGAAGTTTCATTTCACTGCATTTCGGTGGAAGGTACATCTTACTCTGCTGTATTTTTCACATCCACCTTACAGTGGGCGGTAAAACAGAACCCTCTTTCCATCTCTCTCTCTCCGCAGGTGGGATCAGTGCATGAGCTGTCTCTCAGGGACACGTTGTTTGTTTAGTTTTTTCCGTTGCCATCACATGTTCCTCATCCGCCCGAGGCAGGATTTGGTAAGGGTTATCAGCAATCACTGTGGTTTTTCCCGGCGCTTTGAAGTCGGGGGGACACCGAAAGCTCCGGGGCGGGGGAGGCTGAAGCGGGCCGCCCGCCATGACGCCCGAGCGCCGCGGTGCACGCCGGGAGCTGTAGTCCGCCGCAGCGCCGGTGCCGGGGTGCGGGGCAGCGTGTGTGCGCCTGGGGGCGGCAGGGTCCCGCGTGTGCACGCGTGGGGGCCGCACACTCGCGCGTGTGTTTGTGTGTGTAAGCGTGTCCAGGACGCGGCGCGGGATGTGCGCGCAGGAACGCGGGTGGCAGCCGTGCCAGCAGGCGCGTGGTGCCTGGGAAGCTGTCGGGATGCGCAGGGGATGCTCCTGGAGAGCTCACGTCCTGCGTGGGTGTGTGGGAGTGTGTGCACTCCACCTGCCAGGGCGCAGGTGTGGGGGTACCTGGGGGCCATCAGGGAATGAACAAACCCCCCGTGAGTGGGATCAGTGCTTGCAGAGTGTGACACTGCCCCCGGCTCGGTCCCTCGTGGGAGGAAGCACACCTTGGGCCGGGCTGTCAGAGCCGTCACCCACCCGAGGCCAGCGCATCGCTCTGCTCCATGGCCTGGGCAGGAGTCTTGGCCGCTGGAGGGGCAGTGACAGCCACGGATGTGTGCCCTCAGTACCTGATGCTCTGTCCCCACTCTGTCCCCCATCAGCAATGGCCAGCACAGCAGCTGCCAGGCCTCTGCTTCACACGCCTTGAGCTTAAGGTTGAAACCACCCCGCCCTGACGCCACTCTGCCACTGTTCCTGTGGCTCTGCAGCTTGCTGCTCTGGGATCCTATCTCCTGTCCCTCCTGGCAGTCGTCTGCATCCCCTCTTCTAGGTGCTGAAAAGAAATTTCTTTATTTATCTCTTTATTCCTGAAGGCGAGGCCCTGTGCCTGCACGTGGCCGGTATGAGCATGGCCGCAGTGTGGTGACCTTGCCTGCGTGGTCTTCGTTTGTGCTTCAGGCCTGGTTTTTCTTGTTAGCAGTTATGAGCAGCAGAGGCTGTGTCCTGGAGGTGTTTTGATGACGAGTCCTATTTACTTCAGGTTTTTACGTGTCCATTGGTTTTGCCCTGGTGCTCACAAGCACAGGGTGAATGTTGGATGGAAATTGGGAGCGTTGGCTGGGGAGGAAGGAGCAGCTGAAACTTGATATGGAAGAGAAGCTTTCCTTATCTAAGGGGCTCAGCCAGTCGCTCTATTCCTGCTTGCCATATCAGCTGGGAAAATGCTACCAGTGCTTTTAAAGCTATAGCCCGGGTTTGGGGTGCCTTCTGATTTGCATGGTTTGAGCTGTTCTCCCTCTTTACTAATGCTTCAGACACAGCAGGTTCCAAAAGGTAAAAGGAATTGGCTGCATTCACTGCTTTGTATTTCCAGGCTCATCTTTGTGCATTTTCTTGCCTTTGCAAGCACAAGTCCTGCACTACCGGACTCTGCCATCGTGTGACTAATAGGGCTGGGGTGGTGCCACCCCCCACACTCCCCCAGGGACAAGGAGGGTGTCATCCCCCACCGGTGCTGGCACATGCACGGGCCTGCTTGTTCTCCTGGCTGGCACTGATGCCTTGGGGAGGATCCCGCATGGGCCTTACACTGCCTTGTCCTTTGTGTGATGGGTTCAGCATTTTTATTCCCAGTGAGGTGCCATTCCACACTGGATTGTGGCAGTTACTGATAGTGATAAGATAGAGATCACTGGATCCATCTTCGTGTGGATTACAGAAAATGCAGAAGCAAACGTTATTTTGCTGAAGTCCATCCTTTTGCCAGCATAGGAGATGAAAACGATGATCTGGATTTTTCCTCCTAGCAGGAGGTCTGAAATGCATCGAGTGGCAGGGCTGTAATGCCAATGTCCGTGGAGGACACTGTCCATGGAGGCAGGAGAGTTAGTGCTGTCCTGCTGGGCAGAGAGCGGGGCTCTTGGGGTGCTGCAGAGGACACAGCAGTTCTAGGGGTCAGTGGTCAGCTGGGCAGGTTAGCAAAGGGCTTCCACCTTTGTCTCTGGCACCAGCAAGACCCTCAGGGACAGCAGAGCCACAGGAGGGGGTTCCTAAAGGGAACCTGTGCTGTACGCAATGGAGGGATGTGAGCAGCTGCTCTCAGGGAGGTGGGCTGCTGTGGGGATCTGCTCTGCCTGTCACTGCCTCTGGCTGCCTGAATGCTTGTCACAGGCAGTTCCTGTGCAGATTGAAGCCCAATGGACAGTACCCTGGGTCCACAGGTTGTGGTCATCTGCTTGTGAGAGACTTAGCCAGATGAGCGGGTAAAGCTGTCTGCCATGGGAAGGCTAAAACCCACCTTGAATCGCTATTTTCTTCCCTCATCCTTTGCCAGTGCAGAGCGAGAAGGCGTCAGTAAGCAGCAGCTCGAGGCTGTGTTTGCTGAGGGCACCTTTTGTGGTTGTGCCCCCATTTTATATCAGTGCCAGCTTTTAGCATGGATGCAAGTTACCCTGCGTGTCCCTTTTCCAGCCACCCGCTCAGCTATTCCTGCCCGTCCCTGCTGGGCTGGCAGAGCTCTTCTGGCTTCCTCTGCCTCGTCAGCCACTCCCCGCGACTGCAGATGAATTGTACGAAGCCTGGCTTTCTTTTAATCCCTTTTGCCAGCAGTGCTGAGCCTGCCGGAGGAGCAGGCGGGGGAGTCCAGGGAAGGGGCTGCTGGTTGTCTGGGAGATCTGGGGACAGGGAGGCGGGAGCAGGCTCTGCGCAGGGCAGGTTACGCGGCGTCTTCGGTTTCTGCAGGAGGAACTGACAGCCAGCACAGGAATGAATGGCCTTGGAGATTTCTCAGAAGTCCCTCCATAACATCAGCATCTTTAGCCCGACCTCTTTAGTGTGCTAAGAAGGATCAAGACAGTCTTCCACGTGGAGGTCAGGATACAATTCACCCATTGCTGGGTGCCTCCGTCAGAGCATAGGAGATACACAGCAGGTGATGTTTGCAAGAAAGATCAGCTTCATTTTTATTTTTCGTTTTTGAACGCCGGCTCTCTGTGTGATTCTGTCTCGGAAAGCAATAAGGGTTTGTTTTTATTTTAAACAAAGAAGTCAGCAGCATGGCTCCCTGCCTCTGCTGTGAGTCACGTTTGCTGACTTGAACCAAGAGGAGTTCCTACCCTTGCTGGCATGGAGGGGCTGAGAAAGCCTTGGAAGAGCAAGCAGCATTCCCTGTTGTCAGCAGTGGCAGCATTAAACCATTTTTTGCTCCAAGGCTGGATTCTGTCTTTTATCACTCCAGTGCAAAATATATGTTCGGGACAGTTATATTTGGGACAGTTCCTGATGGCAGGTTGATGTTGCTGTACCTGAAGGTGGAGTTTGTTGTGGTAAAGAGGGAGACCCTGTGCCAAGTTTGTGGAGCTGGTGGTTAAAATTGGAGGCTGGATCAGAGGTTGTCTTTAAGGGAGGATAGGGATGCAGCTGAGATCTCACCACTGCTCCACAGCCCCTGCAAGCACCCTTGGCCCTTCTGGCTGGGGAACCAGGCTCTGCTAGATCAGGAGAGCAGAAGCACTTGTGGTTCTTGCAGGGGAAGCTCTGGTTGTGTTCTGTGACCCTCTGGGGTGTTACTCACTTTGCCCTTATTGTAAATTGGGGTGTTTTCATGATGTAATATGAATTGGCCTAACCCCATGCCAGGCTTTCTATAGCACTAGCAAAGTAGAATTCTCCTTATTCAGGAAAAAAAGCAGATTTCTTAGTAGTGCTCGGAACACCATCAGAAAAGGGAACTTGGGCTTTTTCCATCCCTCCTGGCAGCCAAAACCCAGGCTCTGTCAGTGGGAGGGGAGCAAACCCTGCTGCTAATTCAGGGTTGCCCCAGAGTTTGGTCAAAGCTGAAATGTGGTTAGCTGTGCTCTTAATTTCCCTGCCACCTTCAGCCAGCTATATGGGTCTTCATTTCTTCAGCCTTGTGTCACTGTGTGCTTTTCAGCATGTTCCAGCCCAGAAACAGGTGGGGTTTGGGTATCAGAAAGGTCTTGTGTGTCCAACTTGTGAACTGCTTTGGGCCAGCAAGTCCCATAGGATACTTACCAGGATTTAATTCACTTTTGGTGGGTTCAAGATCACCTCTGCAAAGGTGCTTTAATTATGCTGCTCATTCTTTATGTGCTTCTGTGTTCAATGTTTTAACATTTTGAGGTTATTTTGTTCAAGGAGTGCTTACCCTTAGTGTCCCTGTGTTAAGAGAGAGCCATGGATCCTGGTTTCCTGCGTCTTGAGATGCACAAGTCCTTCAATGAGACCATTCATTTGGAAAGGCACATCTCTGCGTGTGCCACCCTCACAGCCTTGTGTGCACTGCCTGCTTTTTATAGCATGGGAAATAACATGGGAGTTCCCCTGACTCACTGACTTGGAATATCAGTGGCGTGGCTGAGCTTTCACTTGCATTTCCTAACTCTGAGTGTTAGAAATATCTTAGGGAGGAGCTGGTGATGTTTGAGCTCAGTGGCTGCAGGTGCTCTTTGACCAGGAACTGCCAATTCCTCTCTGGGCATCCATAGACAAAGAACATCTGCATCCCTCAGGGCAGGGATGGGAAAAGCCCATAAATTCAGAAGAGCTGGATCATTTTTTGTGTGTCTCCCCAAGTTGTATCTCCTTCAGGAAGCTGCCTCTGATTTATATGTGTGCATTTTTCTTCAGTCCCTCCTGAGACAAAGCCCCGACTGTGCCTGTTAGTCTAGGTACAACATAAACATACACATACTGCCATATGCACTGCAGCTCTGATTTAGAGCTCCAGTGCTGTCAGAGTGACAGGCTTTGCTGGTGGGATGGGTTGGCTTCTGTGTGGTTTAAGCTTGGGTGGGACTGAAAGTGGTGATGTTTCCCTCATGGGGAAGGGGAGTAAATGGGGAGCTTGAAGTAGAGCCAATAATTAATGCTTGTTCAACTAATCAGTTTGGCAGTAGTGAACTAGTTTCAAAAAGAGAATATTAGTGACAAAAGCTTTGTTTTAATTACCAGAAGTATGCAGCCCACACTTTGATCCCCAAGGGATGGGAATGAGAGCAGTTTTAAAAAATGTTATTTATTTTAATTTTTTTTTCTTTTTTTTTTCCTTTTGTTTTGGAGACCCAGTTTGGTTTTGGCTGTGGGAGGGATTAACTGCTGAAACACCATCTTGTTTCTTGACAGTTGAAAACCTGAACATTCATTCTAAGGTGTCAATTAGGGTGCTTTTGTTACAAACCCTGCAGAGCTATATATTTTTTTTAATTATTTACCCTCCTAACTATACCTTGCAACATTCCTGTTCTTCTGAGAGAGTGGCTCCTATTTGGATATGTGTTTTTGACAGCTGCTGTTCATCTGGCAACATTGTCAAGCAGCTTGAGTGGGAACCTCAGTCATCCAAAGCTTCCTTCCCCAAAGCTGCTTTTGCATAGTCAAATGATGTTACCTCTCTGCACCATCACTCCTGCTTAGTGGTAGATAATGGTGATTTCTTGCTGTATGCAGGGCAGCCAGGGGGGATGATATTGGTGAATTGTTGTGCATGCACTAGAGTTCACCAGCAGTTTGCTAAACTCTCATCAGAACATGATGAAGGCTTTTGCAAGTTGTGCCTGCAGTAGCTCAGGGCCCGGAGAGGGGCTGTACAGCTGGAGATGCAGATGAAGTGTCATCTCCCTGGGAGAGGAGCACCTCTGCATCCTGACAGGGCTGGAGTTCTCGATGTGGTGTGCATTGCTCAGGGAGTGCTGCTCTGTAAACACAGGGTCTGCTCGATGTGGTGGCCCTCACACCGTTCTTTACAGCTGCTGTGCTCCTGAGGGGCTGCTGCTCTCTTAGAGAGAGCGTGTCGGTGAAGAAGCAGGCTCTCTAGAGAGATAACCTCCAGCTTTTTTGGCCCAGACTGGGCAAGTGGTACATTGCAGGAGCCATCAGTCTGTTCTATCTGTCTCCTAGTGGTGGCTACCACCCCTCAGAAGAGTCATTACAGTATGGCCTATTGTCCACAAACCATGCAGGGAGCTGTAAAGTGCTTCAGCTCGCCTTTGCTAGCTTCTGGACCACCAAAGGTTTCAGCCTGAACAGTCTCCAAGAGAGTGCAGTACCATGTTTCTGTTGCAAAGCTTCTCTTGCTGTATCTCTGATGTATGTTGCTGTATTCCTCTGCAGGAAGGAGCACTGGAAGCTCCTTGGCAACCTGAAGACCACAGTGGAAGGTTTGGTGTCCATCAGCAACCCAAATGTCTGGTCCAAGTATGGCGGCTTGGAACGGCTCTGCAGAGACATGCACAGCATCCTCTACCATGGGCTTATCCATGACAAGGTACTGCTCTGTCCTGCCAGCACAGCTGTCTGTCTGTCTGTCTGTCACAGCCTCAGTGCCTGTCACAAGCAGGTGCTGCAGCTCACTTCTGTGCTCATAGCACAGAGTGGGCACAGCGCTTGTAGCACTGTGGGAAGTGATCCAAGCAGGGACTGAGCTTGCCTGGCAAATGCTGTGGTTGTCAGAGGGACCTGGGTGCACGTTCTTTCTATCTCATCTACTTTCAATATGGTTTTTCTAAGTACTTGTGCCCCCCGTGCTGAAGCCAGCCCCTCTCTCCTTCCTTTCTGCTGCAGCCAAGCGATTAAATTGCATTTGCAGTGAGTCAGCCCCGTATCATCTGCACTTGGACAAGTCCCCAGCGAGGCCTGGCAAGAGAAACCTCGCATCTTTACTGTTTCTGGTTAGCTGTGTTAATAACAGGAGCTGGCAGCCAAACCCGCGCTCTGCGTGAATGGGATCACTCTTTCCAGGCTCTTGTTGTGCCTGCAGTTGCTCACCCAGCCTTCCCCCCTTCCATGGCTGCCTGGAAGAATTTCTCTTTCCCACATGTGTGCAGAGGCTTGAAGATCTCCCCTTCAGCTTGCAATTACCAGCACAATTAATTTACAGTGGAAAGATGAAGCAAGGCTGCAGGGCGTGCCTGGGGACAGGCTTCCTATCAGTGGCTCTGCCACCCAGAGGGAAGAGAATGGCACAGAGGAGCCCCAGGCAGCTTGCACGGGCCGGCTGGGTCCCAGATCAGGAAAACTGCACCGAAGCTCATAAATCTCCAGGAAGAGCGAGACTGGCAGGTTGTCCAAGCAGAGAGCTTTGCTCCCTGGATTTGTTAAGTTTGGAGACAGCATTAGTTGAGGTGCTGCTCTGTTCCTGTTAGTCCCCAGCTGCATGGACCAGGGACCTTCTCTGGGAGATTGACAGAGAGAGGAGCTGCATTTTCCATGCGAGGAGTGCAGTGCTCTCTTCTGACAGACCTGCTATTCACAGGCTTCAGGAAGCAAGGTTTAAATGATTTATACTTGTCTGTCTGTTGGCAGCAGTTCATGCCAGACCTGCAAAGCAGGATGGTGTGTTACCTCCCTCAGTGCTTTTACTATAGGCAAAGACAGCTTTTCCACTCAGGAATGTCTCCTCTGCTCGGGCACGTGTGACACTAATCAAGCTATGGGAGTTGCAAAAAGAGGCCCCTAAAAATACAGCTTCCTAACAGCAGTTGTCTGATAGTTGCTCCAGCAAAACATTTCCGTTTACTTATTTTCTTGGCAATTTTTTTGCCTACAGCTGGGAATTTAAAAGAAGGTGAAAAAATCCATATGTAAACATTAAGAAAACTAGAGTAAGAGGTTTTTAAACTTTGGAATGAATTTTATTTATTTGTCCAGAAAACCCAATTCAGTCTACAAAACTAAAATTGCCGTGTTAGTTTTCTAGTCTTATAAAACAAACTACTCC
This sequence comes from Edolisoma coerulescens, assembly GCA_013397115.1. Classification (NCBI taxonomy): domain Eukaryota; kingdom Metazoa; phylum Chordata; class Aves; order Passeriformes; family Campephagidae; genus Edolisoma; species Edolisoma coerulescens. The sequence goes on from VWZW01000169.1 coordinate 704,854, forward strand.
CCCGCCAAACCAAATAAACCACTAAAACAGAAGCCATTCCTCTGTCACTTGTGAAAGAGGAAATAGGCATGGAAGTAAAAATAATCAGATTTTGGTGAAGTGACACTTTTTGGGTCTGTGTTTACAATGAATAGGGTGGAGAGGAAAACAGCAACTCTGCTGCAGTTCCTCTCTAAGGGGAAGAATAACTAAGAAAACCCCTAATTGTCTGAGTAAAGCAGAGGCAAACAGCATGTCCTCTCACGGCAGCAAGGGACTAACGGGGATGTGCTCATTTAACTGGCACTTGGGAGGTGGTACCTGACTGTGCCTGTCCCGGGCAGGTGTGCTGCAGACAGAAGGATTACTGGCAGTTTGTGAAGGACATTCGCTGGCTGAGTCCGGGCTCTGCTCATCACCTGGAGAAGGTGGGTTCTGGTGGAGTGGCCTTGTGTGCCCAGTGGGAGGGGAGAGGGCAGCTGGGCTGGAGCCTCACCCGTGGGACAGTGGTGCCTGGGCTGTTGTGAGTAAAATGGCTCCATGGCTTGTGGAGGCTGATGCAGCCGTGTGTTTGGGTACAAGCTGTGTCCTGGGAACTCAGTGTGGCTTGGGCTGAGACAACTGGCTGCTTATTTCTCCCAGGCCAGTCTCCAGCTCTGCTGGGCTGGGTGCAGCAGACATCACCGAGGGAACTGGCACAAGCAGTGCTTGTGTGTACACAGGGGTGATTCATGTGTCTGTGCAGATCTCTAAGGGTCTGGGCTATCCCATTTCTGGGTTGTGACTTCACCTTGCATTTATTCTCCCATTCCTGGCTTTGTGCCAACCACTGGTATATGGGGATGCTGTTGGTCCTCAGCTGCACCATGCTGACATCCATGGTTCCTGCTGTGGATGGGCACAAAGGGCTGGCCACTGGTGGTCCCTGAGTCCAGCCTGCTGCTGGGGGAATGGGGGTGTAACTCCAGTCCAGCTCTGCAAGCTGCAGCAGCTCAGGCATTGCCATAGCCTTTCCCAGCTAATGTGTCAGCAAGAAAATGACCATCACCACCGGGGTCAGATTGAATTTGGGAGCGTGGGGTCCCTCCAGGTCAGGGGCAAGGCTCAGGGTGGGACAGTGTGCAAGAGAAATTCATTGTGCTGGTGGCTGTCAGAGGACTTTGGTCGCTGGCTGACCTTTGAAGTGTTGTTCCTGACTGGTGCTTTTGCCTCCCTGGTGGCTGGGGAGCTGCTGGGACATGCCCTCTTTCCCGCTGACAGTGACTGGCACGGGAAAGCTGCTGTTATCGAGGGGACTAAAGCCATGCTGTGGAACAAGCCCTGCTCCCCTTCTTGCCTCTGCCTGCCTTAACCTGTCCTGACGTCCCTTTCCAGTTCATCAGCCTGCAGGAGAGCGGCCAGCGTGACCCCGAGGGCCCAGGGGACCAGGCCATTGCGCAGCTGTGGCTGCAGCACAGCCTGCAGTGCCACTGCCTGTCGGCGCAGCTGAGGCCGCTCCTGGGGAACCGGCAGTACATCAGGAAGTTCTACACAGGTAAAGAGCAATGGGCCTTTTTCCTTCTTACTAGGAAAATATCTAGCTGGTGGCGTTTCCAGGCTGCGTGGGAGTGAGGGAGGACAGCAGAAAAGTTGATTTGCATGTGAGCAACTGGTGTGTCAAACCATGTGGGTGAGAGGGACTCCCTTGAGCAGCATTTTTTTCTCCCCAGATACTGCCTTCCTGCTCAGTGACGCCCACGTCACGGCCATGCTGCAGTGCCTGGAAGCTGTTGAGCAGAACAACCCCAGGCTTCTGGCCCAGATCGACACCTCCATGGTGAGTTGAGGTCCCAGATTTTATATCTGACTCCCTAGATGATGACTGGCTGTGGCTGCTCCCACAAGGTCACATTCAGGGCACTCGGAGCCCTTGGACAAGGGGCTGGACTTGGAACTAGTGAAAGTTGCTCCAAGAGGGGAGGAGAGTGGGGAACTGATCCTTGTCCTGCCTGCATGACCTGTCAGGGGTCAGGGTGGGGGAGATGTCTGTGTGGAGCCTGTAGTGGGGCACCTTGGTTCAGGCTTGCACCAAGGATTTGAATAGAGGACCTGAGGACCAGTTCCTTGTAAGAGGCACCTTTGAAGCCAACAGTCTGAGGCTTCAGGACCAGCAGAGCGGCCTGGTTATGAGGGACAGTCACCCTCTGAGGGGATGGGCAACACCCCAGGACACCTGGGTGCCTACTCCTGCTCATTATTCCAGTGACCCCCTGTGCAGCCCTGCGCCAGCTGCCCCCTCTCCAGAGGAGGGAAATAGCAGCTGCCTTCTTTGCACAGAGCTCCCCAGAGGAGAGCGATCAACAAGGCTTCGTTAAATGGGGGCTGTGTTCTTTCAGCTGGCCGGCACGTCACTGCCGTCCCTGTGCGCGTCAGACCCTTCTGCTGGGACAAGAGAGATGTGTGATCGCAGCGCTGAGGGACACGAGAGCCGTCTGCCGGGAGCGCTGGGCTGCCTGGATCATTTCACTGAGAGCCTGGTAATTTCCCAATGGGAATCTGCCCTGTGGCTATGAACAAAGAGCTGCTTCCCTTCTGTGCTGCCGTGTTTTTCCCTCCCCACCGTCGTATTCCCAGGGCTGCCACATCGTTTGTGGTTGGTGCCCACGCATTTGCAGGTTGATCCCTTTCTGTTGCTACTCTTTTGACATGTAGCCCATAGATGCTGATTTATTGATGATGCCACCTCTCTTCAGCTTACCAGGAAGAGTGACAATCCATCTGCAGTGACCAAGAGTCAGAGCCTGACTGCCCTCCCTGCATCCCCGTGTGTCCCTGCTGTCACTTGCACACAGCAGCGCTGCTTTGGGTCCTTTTCCAGCCTCCAACATCCAGCCTCCTCTGGCCTTGCAGGTATCAAGAGTGGGCTGGAGAGCTTAGAGTAGACCCAGAAAAGACTTTACCTTTTTATCTGCTCGTGTATTTGTTGCGGTGGATGGGTATGGAAGACTCTGCCCACAATGGGAGGGAGGGATTTGCCTGTGGTGGGTGGGCATATTGGTGTGAAGCCACAAGCTTATTGCCATAGGATATGTCTCCTTGTCTCCTCATGTCAGAGTGTGTGAAATCATGCTCCTGCCTCTGTCCAGATAGGAGACCAGTGAGTTCCTGTGGCAGCTCCAACTCCAGCCAGCCCCAGGAATGCTGCCCATCCACCCGGTCCTCCTCCTTCAGTGAGGGCAGGTCCCCTCTGGAGCAGCCCGGCACTGTCACCCGCTTCCAGGTCCCCTCACCCAAAGACCCCTTCTCTCCAGCCAGCGAGATGAGCTGCAGCACCACCAGCCAGAGCGAGGATACCTGGACAGGAAGTCAGGATGATGCACAGAGTGATGTTAATGACGGGCCGGAGTACCTGGCCATTGGCAACTTGGGACGCCGGGGCCGGGCAGGCAGCAGCGCCAGCACCAGCAGCACCAAGAGCAGTAGCTCTAAACTCTTCTCCTCCAGCAGCTCCCAGAAGCTGGACTCAGTATCATCCCTGGGGGAACAGGGGGCAAGTGGAGGTGGCAGCAGGGGCCTGAGCCTGTTGCGTCGGTCCAGCTTCTCGGAGGGACAGTCATCAGCTCCACAGGGCATCCTCAAGAAGAGCCACGTGCGCTCACACTCTGACACCAACGTGACTTCCGGGAAGTTGCACGGTAATGGGACAGCTTTTCTGGGATGGCTTTTGGGTGTGGGAGTCCCTGGTACCAGAAGGGTGATGCTGGCCACCCCCTTGATTCCATGGATCATGTTGGAGAGAGGGACAGTGGGCAAGTGGCTGGTCTTTTCCCTTAGCTTTTCAGCTCCACACTGGAATGATGGGATGACATCTTGATTCCTAGAATGCCCTGGGATGGACTGTTACTGGTATTGCCAACTTTTACCAAAATCTTAGGAAATGGCAGCAATGCTGTGGCATCAGCTGTTCTGCTTCCCCGCTGGCCTTGCTGGCTGGGATATGGGACTGGGGCCTGGGCTTGTCCTGCTGGTAGGATGTCGTCCCGCTGGTAACCTGCTGGGTTCTCCTGTGGTCTTGAGTGAGTGAATACATAGGGATGGGGAGAGTGGGATGTGAGGGGACAACCAGTTTGTGGGAGTTTGCTCTGGTGCTGCCTTCATTGGAGAAGTGAGGTCCTTGCTGAGTAGTAACCAGTCTGTCTCTGTTTTCTCTCCCTTAACGCTGCCCTTCTCCTCCTCTGTCTGCCCAGGAGGCCTCAGGGATATCACCATTATAATAGAAGATCCAGTGGCAGGTTTGGGAGCCAGTATAACAGCCCTTCATTAGTGATCACTGCATCAAGTTCAGGATTGCCATCAACCCATTAGTGTTCATTTAGAAAACCAAAAAAAATCTTTCTTTGCTGTGTCCCAGCTGATGCTTTGAAGTGTGGTCTGGTTTATGCATGCGACCTGACTGAAGATCCCAGCTTGGTTTGTGGAAGCAGTGGACCAGACCCAGAAGTGTGTCCAGCTCCCCTGCATGGCATTAGGGAGCGCTGGCCACCAAGTCTCTGAGCTGTATCCCCTGCCCTTCCCTCCACCCACTGCCTTGGAAGCCAGGAGACATTTCCTCTCTTACCTAGTGAATAAGGGCTGGCAGCTAAGTAGGCATGGGCTTCAACATCTAATTTTTCCTTTTATTTCATGGATCTGTGGCACAGGGAGGTTTGATGTTGACTGATTTCCAGTGTATGTACCCACAGCTGAGACTCCTGGATGCTCTTTTGGGCGCAGGGCAAAGAACTGGGCACTCAGACTTCTTGGTGTGGTTGTGTTGGGGTCAGTCCTGCTGAAGAAGATCCTGTCCCTCTGGCTTTCAGGATGGCTTTTCCCCCGAGCAGAAATGCTGGGGTGCTGCCATCCCTTTGCCCCACATGCAGAAAAAGTCAGCAGCTCAGAAGAGTGGGCTGTTTTGTTTTGCATCCACTGAACAGTGGCACTGGGTTTGTTGAGCTCACATCTGGGTGCTCTGTGTCTGGGAAGGCTCCTCCCTGGGGGTGATGTGTATTCAGGGAGATGTGTCCAGCCCTGTGTCCTGCTCCAACAGATGATGCTGAGCACTGCCTCGCTTTACCCTTCAGCAGTAGGCTCTGTTGTATGTGGCATCCTCCAGGCATCGACCCCATGAGGTGGTTTCTGTGTTGAGGTGGCTGCAGGACACCCTGTCAGGCTGCAGTGAGTAACTGTGAGAGTCTCCTACCCTGACAAGTCTCCTTTGTCTCCCACCCTGTGGGGTGGGTTGATCCCAGGCTCCATCCTGGTGACTGCTGCTTCGTGGCCTTGATAGCGAGAGGCTGGTATTGGTGGGCTCAGGAGCCTCCAGCCACATCAGAGTTATGGCACAAAGCTGGGAACAAAAGTGAGCAGGAGGTTCAAAGGACAGGGTTGCCCCTCTGTTGTGCTCAGGATGTCAGCTGGCACCTGCCCTGTATGCAGAGCTGTATGCTCCTGTCCCACTCCAGCCAGGGTGTTTTCAGTCTCCTTCAGCAGTCCTCTGTCACCCAGCCACTCCATCCAGGTGCTCCCTGGGCCATGGCTCTCCGTAGAGCAGCACCTGTTCTTGGTCCCTGGTCAGGCCAGCTCCTGGCAGTCTCCACTGGCTCAGTCTGGCAGGGAGTTGCACCACAGTGTGTGCGTGGGGCAGAGCCCTGCCCACAGCCCGTGTAGGTCACCTTGAGCACTGCACCCAGGCTCCAGTGCTGTGTGTGGGGAGCCCTGGCTTATAGTGGAGCAGGAGCATGTCCTTCAGATGCCTCCTTACACTGGTTTCCAGGCTGCTTTGCAGGGCAGGGACCCCCACAGGGTCTGCTCACATTTCCCTGTGTCTCCTGTTCTCTGTTCTGGGGGATAACTGCCCTTGGAGATGCTCCATCAGGAAGAAAGGGCTGGCAAGAGGTACTTGCTGGAGCCTGTTGTGTTCCCCCCACTCTACTCTGGAGGAAGGCTCAGGACTCGACTGCTCCATGGTTCTCATGATCTTCTCTCCTTCATTCCCCTTCTCCTGCCTGAAATGCCTTTCTCGTTTTGTCTCCTCCTGGGCTTGCCCTCAGCTGTGGCATGGAGCAGGAAGATGTCTCTCTTTATTTCCATCCATTCGTGCCTGTGTGTGTGATGCCGAGCCCCTTTCATTTCACCCTGTGCAGTGGCTGGGTGCCTGTGAGGTACTGAGGTGTGCCTGGTGTCATCTTCCCTTCCAGAGTCCCATGGTGACCCAAGTGGAGGGAGAGGGCCAGTCTCTGCTTCCATGCAGAGCAGTGAACTGAGCACACCCAGCTCCCTCTACATGGAGTATGGTGAGTACAGCCAGCCTCAGCAGGGACAATCAATCCTGGTCAGGTTCCTCCATGGGCTGCAGTGGCCTCAGCTGCTGGCACCTGCTTGTGGGGTGCTGGCTGGGTGCTGGCAGGGCTTGGTGGCATGGAGGTCCTTCCCTCATACCTGTGTCTCCTGCTTTTCTAGACTCTGGACAGTACCTGAGTTCGGGGGAAGGGATGTTCAGGAGACCTTCGGAAGGGCAGTCCCTCATCAGCTACCTCTCTGAGCAGGACTTTGGCAGCTGTGCAGACCTGGAGAAGGTGAGGGAAGCAGCAGCAGCCTGTGTGCATTGGAGAATGTATCTTGGTGCAGGTTCAGGGATACTTCCTGCCGTGGGGAAGATAATGCCATGGTATTGCCTGCTGTAGAGCTGTGCACAGAACTGCAAGGCTGAGCTCCTCAGTGGTGTCTGGTAGCTGAGATCTGCCCATCCATCATACACATGGTAGCTTTGCAACATGTTAGGGCCTCTGAGTGCCATGTGCTGATCCCCCAGAGTGGATGTGGTGCACATCCTCTTTGTAGGATGCCTCTTGTGTTTTGTGAGTATTCTGATGCCCAAGAAGGCTTTGTTTTCTTAAGGTCCTCATGGAAGAGTCATATTTTTCAGGGCTGACAGAGATTAATGTCTTTCACCACCATCCATGAATAATAAGCTCTTTCCTGTCATAGATGGGGAACAAAATTTTACCAAGTCTTCCTAGTTCATCCAAGGCATAGCCTTGAATGCTTGTGCTCTTGCCTTGCAGGAGAATGCCCACTTCAGCATCTCGGAGTCCCTGATCGCTGCCATTGAGCTGATGAAATGCAACATGATGAGCCGGCAGCTGGAGGAGGAGGAGGAAGACAGTGACAAGGAGATCCAGGAGCTTAAACAAAAGATTCGCATTCGACGCCAGCAGATCCGTACCAGGCACCTGTTCCCTACCTGCCAGGAGATGGGCTCAGACAGTGGGTGATGTGTTTTGGGCTCATCAGCTAGTGGGATGTGGGTTTTCTGTCCATTGCCTGTCCTATAGCTGCCTGCCTTCCTGCCCGTTCCTTGCAAACAGTTAGATTGCTACCAAGGTGCTGCCAAGATTTGTGAAACTGCTGCTATTGAAGACCATAATGTGACAAATACTCTCCATTGGTAACACTGCTGGCACTGAGTTATGGAATGTAATTTCATTTTGAACCCATAGTGTGTTCCATCCTTGAGCTCCATCCCTCCCTTTCCTGGCCATACCTGGCTATCCCCTTCTCCCATAGCTGTCAGTGACCCTTTGGAGCACTTCCACTGATGACCTGGCTGTGATGCATTTCTCCCAGGTCTGGTGGCAACAGACAGCGGGTCCCAGTTCAGCTCCCACGGCTCCATGCGGCTCTCTGACTCTGGCTCTGTGGAGGATGTGGAAGAGTACGAGATCCGAGGTAGGAGGAAATGGCTGTGTCAGCTTCTTTCATAGAAACAGACTTCTTGGTGTGGTTGTGTTGGGGTCAGTCCTGCTGAAGAAGACCCTGTCCCTCTGGCATTCAGGATGGCTTTTCCCAAACTGGCTGAATTGAGTATAAGCAGAGCAATCAGTTTCCCTCATGTGGTGGCATGACTTTCCTTCAGAATCTTCTGTAACCCTGTCACATTCTGTGCCCCTGGCTGGTAGGTGGCTTCCATTTCATTGCCTGGTACACACAGCTGCTGTCACAGCTAGAGAGGTGGGAGAGCAGCCATCCTGCTCTTCTCCTCCCCAGGCAGAAGGAGCCATAGCTCTGACCACTTACCTCTTGGAAGGTGGGTGCTGGTCACATCCTGACCTGCAATACCTCTAGTCTCTGTTCCTGGCAGCTTGGGTGGCTGAGCTTATCACCCACAGTACACCAGCCTGAGTCCCTGGGTGTTCATTTCCTTCAGAGCCTTGTTCATCCTCTGAGGTGGATGACTTAGTTCTCAGCAGTACCTCCATCTCTCTTACTTTGAAAAGAAGATGGAGTTGTCCAGTCTTCAGCTTTAAACTCCTTTTCTCCTGACTATTGACAGCAACCTCTTCCTTCAGTCCATGAGGGTGAGGTTTTGGGCTCAGTTTTGCAGCCCATGGAGGAGTGTGTGAATTCAGTTCTGGGCTCTCCTCGTGTGAGTGCTGCTCTTGTTTTATGCCCTTTCTCTCTGGCCTGCCCGAAGCACTGAAGTCAATTGTTTTGTCATCACCGTGTCATACAGATGGTAACGATGGATCTAACCTGATTCAAATGTCCAAGAACGGCCTCTCAGTGTCAATGGCTTCCTTGTTCTCAGGTACCCTGCAGTGCTCCCCCGGGCACGCGCGCGTGTGTGTGCAAGGTGTGTGTGTGCGTGCACGGGCACACTTCTCTGAAATCTGCCTGGTTTCAGAAGTGGGAATTAGTTCCAGTACCATCCAGATGTCAGCAAGAAAAGCTGTAGCAGGATGATGTGGCAGGATGGAGTAGAGCAGAGGCAGAGGAGTTCTGCTGTGGGCTCCATCCCCCAGGGCATTTTGTTGTGCAGTATTTTGGATGTATCAAAAGTGCCTACTGTGGTCAAGACCTGTCTTGCCTGGGGTAGGACTTCACAGGGCAGTGAAGCTCTGTTGGTGTTGAGGGCTGAGCCTGGGCGGAATGAGAGCAGAGTCCTCTACGATGTGGGACCAGGTCTCCATCCCAAGTGCCTTAGGGAGCATTATCCTGCTTGACTTGGCAGAGCTGGCATGCCATAGCTTTGATCTGAACCACAGGCAGCCCTTCCTGTTCTGCTCTGACTTGACTTGTAGTGGAATCCTTCTAGAAAGTAGTTCTGGAGGGAGAAGTAGTGAGATGAGTAGTGAGATGGGGCAGAGGCAGTTTGTTCATGCTGGAGGCCCCAGGCACTGGGATCACATGCAGCTTAGTGTTTTTATTGTTTACAGTAGTACTAGGTAATCCTTCTGGTCTGCTGGCCGTGTTGAAATAACCTTCATGTGCTCCCTGTTTGCTTTAGCAAGGGAACAGCCTGCTGGGCTGCTGCTGATCTCTCCTTTCAGGTGTTCAACACCAGCACGTTGCTCCTGCTGGATTTGCTGGTGCTCAGATCTTTCCTGTCAGCCCTGTTGGGTTCACAGACCAGGCTGTGATCCTGGCTGAAGCTGGCACATGGGGTGTGGGGTGATGTCCTTAGATTTGGGGGCTGTTCAGAAGCCTCCTGGGGACTATCCCACCTGGTGATAGCATTGGCAGCAGAGATGTTTTGGGCAGCTAATGAGGATTTGGGGAGTGTTTGCAGTTAATATTAGGAAGCGAGCAGTGTCAGGATCCCAGTGCTAGCTCCCGTGGAAGCCTAGGGTCAGATCTGGCTCCCTCTGCCATCCCTGTGACCATGTCAGTGCCTGAGTGTGCTGGCTCTGCCTCCCCACAGCACCTGGCCCACTCTGTGCTGCATGTGCCCCCCCGTTTGCTCGTGTTCGTCGTAGTCTAGGACCATGCGGGACCTTCCTGCGCAGAGCAGAAGGCACCAGAGCATGGCAGGTGTGTCTGGCTGGTGCCCTACAAGGTCGTGAGGCTGTTTGCCTGAATTCCCTGTTTTCTGCAGCTAGAATTCAGTTTGCGTGACGTAGATACGTGCATTCCTTAACATTAGGATGCTTTCCTGTGCCTGTTTTAGCAATGGATGTCAAACAGTGAAGGTCAAGCGTTCAAGCTGAATTCCCATAGTGTGAGTCTGTAAATTTGCAGGACTTGCTCCCTTTGTTGCTAGGGCAGTCCTGCTCTCTGTAGGAAAGCTTGAGGCAGGGGGACACAAGGCCTGGGGTTGCCTTGGCTCACAGGCTGTGATTCCCTTGGCCTCAGTGTGCAGTTGGTGCCTGGCTGGGATCATGTGGGCTCTCTGCAGATTTGTGTTAGTCAACCTGCTTGGGGAGCAGGGACTCTGAGCTGTGCCTCCCCATGCCAGGCACTGATGCAGGGGAAGCTACAGGCTTTTGTTTGGGGGTGGTGTGGTCACTGCAGACCATTCCTAGAGTTCCCCAGAGGTACAAAACAGGAGATGTGCTGGGATGAAGATTGTGGCTTTGGCCACTCTTCTGTCCTGACCTGTAGTCCTTTCCCCTTGCATGCCCTCTTCCCGTTTCTGGGAGCCTTATCTGCCATGAAGCAGGGTTTCTGTCTGCTTCTGTCTGCGTTGTACAACTGGAAATGTCCTGACATAGGAGTCTTCTACTGTTGAGATGGATTCCCGGTTAGGGTTTAACTTGCTGGAGTGAAAGGAAGATGAGTGGTGAAGGTACCAGTGGGTACTGCCTGCTACCGGAGCTGCAGGGCAGCCCAGGGCTCTTTGGGAGCTGATGGAGGGGTGGAGGGAGCACGACTCCAGTGTCCTGCACCTTATCTTGGACCTCTCCCTCCTCAGGAGATGAGTCTGTGACCTCTGCAGAGGGCTGGCCTTATGGCTCCTGGCTCTTTCTCTGCAGGGATGCTGATGTGTCTGGACAGTGCTGGGCATAGGCTGCCAGCCCTGGCTGTGCAGTCACTGACAAGCTGTGGCATGGCCAATGTCTGATCTTACAGGTTGCAGTCAAGTAGAGAGAAGGGCTCTGCATCCCATTGCTAATCCGTTCCATCTGTACTGTGCGTAGAGAGCTACTAAACCTTCTTGCTAACCCTGCAGTCCTGCCCTCCAGGCTCCTGTGTGTGTTCTGTTTCAGGCCATGTCACTGCTAGGACTTGGTGTGTGACCTGTAGCAGCAGCCACTTGTCTCCCCCAAAGCTCAGGCTGGCTGTTCACAGCATCCCACTTTGCCTTTCCCTTGTAATTCCAACAGCCGACTGATTAGGCTGCACCCCTCCTTGCTGCTCAGTGCCACTGGTAGAAGTTGATGCTGTAGTTCACGTTGATGCTGTAGTTCACGTGCTTTTGAACAGCTCAATGAATTTTACCTTGAAGCTTTGGTTTGAAATGAGTGTATCCCCCTGCCCTGTCCCATGTGTTCCACTTTGTCTGTTTGTCATTCAGATGCAGACATCAAGAGGAACCCAGAGTCCAGCAGGAAGTCCTTTCTCTCGTCGGACTCCATGTACGTCTTCAACCTCATGGCGACACATCTTGGTACCACGTTCTCTTTCCTACCCAACCCTGCTCTTCCATGTGCATCAGTTGCTGTTTTGCACTGGAGCAGATAATCCTCCCTCCTTCCCTCTTTCCCTCCCTCCCTCTGTGGGGACCCCTGTGCTTGTGTGGTGAAATACAAAGCTGTGTCCATGGTTGGCAGCTGCTTGGGTAGGTTCACATTAGGAGAGCAGTTGTTTCTGGCTTACACAGGCACTGGCTGTCACTTTGCAGCTTCCCCTGTGAACAGGCACAGGTTTTGCTAAGTGAGTTAAGTTTTGCTCGCTTTTCTGAACACTTGTGGTGCCATTAGTCAGCTTTGCTTGAGGACAGCTGCAAAGACAGAAATCAATCACGTGTATTAATTTTAAGCCTGTGTAGCAGTGCAGAATTAAGGTACCAGAGTTGAAGGGAGGATCTTTGGCTTGAGCTGAGACTGGCATGGGGCTGCAAGGAGGGCACAGCTTTGAGATTCAGTACTAACAATTTCTTTGCTGTCTAGATCCCACTCCTTCCTCAATTCAAACTCGGCAGAGGCCGTAGCCATGGGCTTGCTGAAGCAGTTTGAGGGCATGCAGCTCCCAGCTGCCTCTGAATTGGAGTGGCTGGTCCCCGAGCATGATGCCCCACAGAAGGTAAGGCTGTGAGTTCCTGTCACTGATTGCATTTGATCTTCCCTGAACCCCTGGCTTCAGGCTACTGCTGAGGGGGCTTTGGTTGTCCCAGTGTTCCCTTTGTCGAGCTGAAGGAGGGGGTTTATCTGGGCTTTGGAGATGGGTGCAGCCAAGCAGGGTTGTGCCACTCCTACAGCAGTGTCCAAATCCCTGGGGACAGCCCTTCCTCAGCCCCCAATTCAGCTGGAGGAGCAACTCAGTGCCTGGCAGTTTTCCAGAGGGCTGCAGTTGCAGGTTTCTGGCAGTCCAGCCAGGTGCACTGCCTTTGCAGTACCAGATAGGGATCTGACCCTCTTGCCTGCCTCTCCCAGCTCCTGCCCATCCCTGACTCTCTGCCTATCTCTCCTGACGATGGAGAACACGCCGACATCTACAAGCTGAGGATTCGGGTGCGCGGAAACTTGGAGTGGGCCCCGCCACGACCGCAGATCATCTTCAATGTTCACCCAGCCCCAGCGTAAGGACCCGTGTGGCTAGGGGCTCTCAGGGGACCTGCCCTTCCCATCCCTTTTCCATCAACACCAAGGTTGCTTATCCTCTGGTTGCTGGGGTTTCCCTGCTCTGAGCCTGGTAAATCCATGGTGGTCACCACTGTGAGATGGTGAGATGGAGCCAGTGCCTGGGGTTAGTGCCTTTGGTGTGACCCAGGACACAGCAGGGCTTTTTCCCTTGGATGTGTTGTCCGTGTAAACCTTTCAGGCCTGTGCTGGTAACTATCTTCTGGTGCCAGGTACCATCAGGGCTGGGTCATGCATGTTGTTTTCTGTCTCTGGGCAGGAGGAAGGTGGCTGTGGCCAAGCAGAATTACCGGTGTGCAGGCTGTGGCATCCGGACTGATCCTGGTGAGTGCCGGGAGCCTGACCTGTAGCTGGAGAGTGGGGAAGAACCTGCAAACAAGTGGGAAGATGCTGAGTGGGCGGGTGGTGGTAGAGCTCAGCACAAGGTAGCTGGGGCAGTGCTGCACTGCCTTTGCCAGCTCTGCCTGCACATTGGTGTGCACCATCCACAGAGGAGCCTCCTCTTCCGGAAGGTCACAGAGCTGGTGGAGGCAAGGAGCAGCCAGCCTGTCCTTTGGAGGGCATTTTAGATCGTGACTTGTGTAAGGCAAAGTCCTCTGCTGGGTCCTCAAGCTCCCAGCAGGTTCTGCAGCTGCAGAGCTCTTCCCTGAATATGTAGGTAGATGTGGCTGCATGAGACAGGACTATTGGTCCTATTTTGCAGTCAGAGAGTGCTTGCAGACCCCAGTGTTGAGCACTCTGGGCTGGAGGAGATGCCAGCAAGGCAGAGTTCCTTGCTTGTTGGAAATGCTGAGCAGTGTTGGGAATGCAGCATGTGGCTGTGCAGAGCCCGTGCCTGGGCTGACCTGCCTGTCTGCCTGGGTTTGGCCAGATTACATCAAGCGGCTGCGGTACTGTGAGTACCTGGGCAAGTATTTCTGCCAGTGCTGCCACGAGAACGCCCAGACCATCATCCCCAGCCGCATCCTGCGCAAGTGGGACTTCAGCAAGTACTACGTGAGCAACTTCTCCAAAGACCTGCTGAGCAAGATCTGGAGTGACCCACTCTTCAATGTGCAGGCTATCAATCCTGCTCTGTACCAGAAAGTGAAGGCTCTCAACCAAGTGCGGGTAGGACGCTTTCCGTGCCTTCCTCAGTGGGGTTTGGGTGAGGTGGGTGGTTGCCAGCTGTAAACCATATTTCAGAGAAGCTGGGGAGAAGCAGATATTTCAGTTTTGGAGGCTTAAAACCTCATCACTATGTGTTTCCATTCACCTCTTCTTATTTCTTCAGTGGCATAGGAATGTCAAAAGGAATTTCTGGCTGGTATCCAGCTGGGCTTCAGTATATCTCCTGGAGCACATGATGGTGGTTGTGCTGGACTTGCCCTCTGTGATGTGAACACTTTGGAAACAGGAGAGCAGCAGCTGAGGAGCAGCAGTTATTTCAGCAGCACAGGGAATGGGGCAGACCTGCTTGGCCGAGGACTGTGCTCTGTTTACTGATTCTTTGTCCCCCCTTCCTCTGCAGCTGCTGCGAATCCAGCTTTTCCACATGAAGAACATGTTCAAGACGTGCCGGCTAGCTAAAGAGTGAGTCCCGGACTGTTTTGCTGTCCTGGTTCTGTGCCCTGGCAATTTGCACTGGGAATCTGTGCAGCCTGTGCATTGAGCAGTGGGGAGAGAGGGGAGCGGAGGGGGAGAGAAAGCATAAGGAGTGGAGAGAGGGGTCTTAGTGGAGTCACTTTGCTCTGAGCTCTGGTTTCTCTGTCCTTGTAGCCTCCTGGACTCTTTTGACACAGTGCCTGGCCACTTGACAGAGGATTTGCACCTCTACTCGCTGAGTGACTTCAGTGCCATCAAGAAAGGGGACCTGATGCCTCGCCTGACAGAGCTCCTGAAGGCAGGCAGCCTTCACATTGACAAGTGCATGGTAAGGCCTCCTCTCCTGCCTCCTGCATGGCTCTGCACCCCTTGGGAGCAGGCTTTGCTGCAAAGATAACTGATGGGGAGGCTTTGGTGTACAGGGCAGCCACCAGATTAACTGATTCAGTGCTTCCTGCCTGCTTCATAGAGCTCCTACCCAGCACAAATGGGATATTTGCTACCCCATTTTGGCTCTCCCCCACCCCTGACACAGGTTGATTCAGCCTTCCTGTGCTCCATGCTGGGGAAGGGCTGTCCCACATGGTTAGAGCAGGGCACTGTGTCCTGCTGTCCTGCTCTACTCTACCTTCTGCCCTACTTGCCAGGGAGATGAGCATTTAGCTGCTTTTTCCTCATCTTTTCTCCTTCCAGCTGTGCCAAGCCAAAGGCTTCATCTGTGAGTTCTGCCAGAATGAGGATGACATCATCTTCCCCTTTGAGCTCAACAAATGCAGGACATGTGAAGGTGAGATACAGGGGAAAAACAGGGAGGGAGCAGACCCTGGGGCCACCAAGGTCTGCTTCCAGTTTGAGTGGCATTTGTGCTAGCAAGAGGTACAGAGCCGTAGCCAGCCAGACCACAGTGCCCTTGTGCATGGCCTGTGTCTACAACATGTTATCACAGCAGCAGATGAGCATTATAACAGTGTTTGCTGGTGTTGGGAAGCGTGTAGGTCCCCTCCTGACCATGATGTGTGCCACCTGCCCTGGCAGCAGTGGGCAGTCAGGCTGTCACTGCAGTGAGCAGGTGTCTGGGAGCCCTGGATTCCCTCCTGCTGTGGTTACAGGACAGGCTGCAGCCTGCACACAGCTCCCCTGCCTCTGCTTGGATGGCTGGAGCTGACCTCGCAGAACAGAGAGAGAGCCCGAAGGCTTTATCTCTGTGCGCTTCCTGCATGCTGAGAAATCCCTAGGCCCCTTCAGGAGACATCCTTGATAATGCCTAGTATTATTAGGGGCTGAGTAGAGCTTGGTCCTGCATCTTGGGACCAGCCTCTGAACTGGCTTAAAATGGCTCCTGAAAACCTGCAAGCCTTGGTTTGGCAGGTGCGGTGCCAAAGAAAACTTGGGGCAAAGTCACTGTCTCCTTGGAATATCAGGAATGTTCGGGGAGGGACCTTGTGCGAAGCAGAAAACCTCCCTCCTGTGCTTCCAAAGGTGTGTGAGCTAGTGCAGGGACCTGGGCTGTGGAGTGTCAGGCAGTCTGTCAGCCTGTACCAGCGCTCAGCCACGCTCTCCCTCACAGAGTGCAAGGCCTGCTACCACAAATCCTGCTTCAAATCCACCCACTGTCCCCGGTGCGAGCGTCTCCAAGCCCGGAGAGAGCTGATGGCCAAGCAGAGCATGGAGTCCTACATCTCGGACTACGAAGATGAGCTGGAGCAGCTGGAGGCAGTGGCAGCCACATGAGCATGTTGCAGCCAAGGAGCAGATAGTGGGTTTATTTATGTGTGTGGCCTTCATCACCAGAGACTGAGCCACGCAGACTGAGGATGAGAAGGACTGTTGGGAAGCCTGGAGCACTGTCTTGAAGGGATCTCTTTTCCCTCACACAGTAGTGCTGGGCTGGGAAAGGAGCATATTCCATCATGTAGATCTGCTCCAGGTTCCACTCCCACTCCCTGATGCCTTTGCTTGGGGGGAGGCAGCTGCTCCTGCCTGTCCTGCAGGCAGAACAGGGACCTTTTCCAAGCAGTTGTTCATGCTGGACCAGGCAGGGCTGTGCTGTGCATCCCTGTGCCCTGCTCCAAGCCAAGCAGGGTCTCCTGAAAGTTCAGCACTTTCTGCTCATCAGCTGTATACTAGGAAGCTCTGGTCACATCTGCTCCTTGAAGGAGGGAATGAGGTCTCAGTCCTCTGGTCCTCCATTCTGCTGCTGGGGGTTGTGTGCATGGAGGGAGGGTGGGGTTTGGGGCTGGTTGTACATTTTAACAGCTCTCTTTCTCAAATGTGCTGTGGGACACTGCTGGAGAGCAGTTGCTCTCACTCCAGAATCAGAGCAGTGGAGGTGGCAGTGATGAAAATGCCAGATTTCCCTGTGCTGCAGAGGGACATTGCCCCTGGAGCAGCTGCACAAGTGGATGTGCTGATGGACTTTTGGCAGGCAGATCCCCATGGCTCCATGGGAATCTGCCTCCATTGGATACGGTGAGGCTTCTGGCCCTACTTTCTCCTCGTGCTGCCAGTCTGTCCTACCAGGGAGACATGTCCTCCTCTAAGGATGACATGGGAGCTCACTCTGGTGGCACCAGGACCTGCCTTGTGTGGAGCTGCCTTTCTGCCCGAGACCTGTTGGGATGCAGGTGAAGGCTCATCCCTCCAGCTGCATCCCCAAGCCTCTGTCTCGGTTTGTTGTTTTAGGTTGTTTTTTTTTAATCTGCTGGATTTGGTTTTATTTTTTTTAATGTGGTTGTTTGTATTTTTAACTGTGTTCCCCCTCAAGGAGGTGCTGCTTGAAATGCCTTCTTAGGGGGCATGTGATCTGCTTGGGACTCACCAGTATAAATCTCCAGGGCTGTCCTGCTCCTGGTTCCTCACCCCTGGATGGAGCTGGTCCCCTCTCCTAGCAGATCTCCTGCTTCCCTTGGGAGAGGAGGGGTCCCTGAGCCAGGCAAAGCCTTGAAGCTTCCCAGCTGCTCTGTGGTGGGATGGTCAGGCAGCCTGCTTGCAGTGGGGATTCCCAGAGGGAGAGGGGTTTGGCACTGGGGTGCTGCCAAGGACTGGTTCCTCGCAGAGCCACCTGCCACGAGTGACAGCTCTGCAGGGTCAGGGTCAGACCCAGTGGGGCAAGGTGAGCTCTGTGCCCAGTTGAGGAGGTGCCTCTGCATCGTGGGGGGATGCTTTAGCCATGGCATGTCCAGGTTCACCTCAGCATGGTTGGATGTGGGGTGTTAGGAAGGATGGTGTGGCCTGTGTATGTGCAAGGAGGGTGTTGAGGGACCAGAGAGCAATGCACTGGCAGGAGGCCACGAGGGGCAGTGACTCTTTCAGGACATGCCCTGACTGGAGGCTGGGATGTGACCCCTCGTGGGCTCTCCCTGTGGGGGTGGCAGGGCTGGGGAGAGAGGAAGAGGCTGGGACCAGGAGAGGTGACTGCAGGGCTTGCTCGGGGGGCTGGCTGCAAGCCTTGCTGCTGGGGCCAGGCTGCTACACAGCAGCATCTCTCCCCTGCCTGCAGCATCCTGACCAAGTCCTGGGAGCAGGGTTCAGCTCCCCACTTGCTCCCGTGAGCTTTTTGCTGCCTTGTGTCTTGCTTCTGCTTGTTTTCCCCAGCAGAGCAGCTGCTCTTTTGCTCACTCTGTCTCTGCAAGCCCTGGGACTGCCCGATGCTGGTCTGCCTTGGTCTTGCATGTCCCCAAGCCCAAGCCAAGCCCTCCTGCTGCTGCTCAGACCTGGGACCCCATTCCCTGGAGCTGCCTCAGCAGCACACCTCCATCCACCCTGTTTTGTTTGAAGCACTTTAATGTCATGGGACAGCAGCTGAGAGGCTGCCCAGATCCCTTTCTCAAAGCACTGAGTACTTTTAGAGAAGAGGGAAGGAATTCTGGCTTAGTTATGGTTTCTACCCTCCACCATGGACTGTGTGTGGGAGCAGCAGGACTCACAAACCTGGCAGAGGTCTCCAGGGCAAGATTGTGCCCAGCACTGACACTGCTGCCCAGCACTGACCGCTACAACTAACACTGGAACTGACCAAGACAGGGAGCTCTTTGGGAGGGAGAGCTGGGGGCTGCCCTGGCTGTCAGCTGGAGCCCTCACAACGGGATTATTATTGCACAGCAGAGCAATTAAAATGCCGTCCTTAATAAACTACATTAATAAGGAGTCTGGTTGTGTTGTGACATTGTTTCAGGAGGGGTAATGGTGTGTATCCCACCTTGAGGTGATGGGGCAGGCAGGGAGTGCTGCTGATGGCAAGGAGCAATGGAAGGGACAGCTCTTGCAGCTGGCGATGCAGGCACTAGGAGGGGGTTATTGTCACTACCCCTTGACTAATTTATCTGGTTTGTGGCCTCGCCCTGCAAACTGCCCACTGGACTCAGGGCAGGAGGTACAAGCCACTGAGTGAGGGGCTCTCTGCAATGCTTGTCCCCTGCCAGCGCCTGCCTTTGCTGCTGGCAGAGGGACACAGGGGCCTGGCCTTGGCTGCCCTGGCCGTGCTTGCATCCCCATTCCCTGCTGCCCAGCTCTTCCTTTGCAGCAGCATTGTGCATCTGCCCATAAACACCATCAACACAGCTGATAGAAACTGTAAACTTTAAAACAACTGTTGAAAGATGTGTCTGACAGCCCAGCACTGGCTCCATAGAGAGCCTCTTCCTGGGGGCTTTTCCCTAGAAGCACCTTGCTCAGCCCAAATCTCAGCTGTGGTTACCAGCAGCAGTGGTGACCTGGGCTGCTCCTGAGGACAGTGGTTGTAGAAAAGATTTGTGGCAGGCACAGGCATGCTGAGGATGGGCTCTCACAGCTGCCAGCAAACCTGTGGCAGCAGGAGGGCTCCAGCAGCTGCCCCAGTGTGCCAGCTCGAGCAGTAGATGATGGCAGAGACCTGCAAAACCCTGGAGGAGCTTGCTGCTGCTACAGGGAGCCCTTCAACATCCCGGGGTGATCCCTGCAAGCTGGCAGCTTGGCAAAGGCACGTGTGCCTCAGCACAGAGGGTCACTGGGAGTGTGTGGGGGCGTAGCGACGCTCAAACTGGTCCACATCGAACTTGCGCTTGCAGCCGGCGTAGTTCATGTAGCGGATCTTCCCAAAGACGGCCCGCTCTGCCCAGCCCTGGTCGTGAATGCCACAGATGGACCATAGGCAGCCTGCCGGGCACAGGGACAAAATGTCAGCTCTCCCCTTGCTCGGAGGCACCCAGAGAGCAAGTGGCATGTGGGTGCAAAGCAGGATGGGCTGGAGTTGCCCACAGAGAGCCCCCACTGCAGCCTTAGCCATCACAGCTAAGGCCTCCCACCCCCTGCCCCAGTCCTGCAGCTTGCCTACGTATCCATTGGGGTCCCTCCCGTCCAGCTCATAGCGGTCATTGAGGTAGATGGCAAACTGCAGGGCCTCCTCAGGGGAGCGCGTCCACTCCAGGATCTTCTTGGCCCAGTACATCCGCAGGAAGCCGTGCATCTTGCCCTCCCGGACCATTTGCAGCTGTGGGGATAGGGACAGCCGTAAGGGTCAGTCCGTGGCAGATCACCTCTATCCCTCAGAAAAAAGCTCAGCATTTTGTGGGGAAGATGGAGGGCGGTACCTGAGCAGCGTTCCAGAGTGGGTCATGTGTGGTGCCCTGCTCCAGCTCCTGCAGACTGTAGAGATAAGGCCTCTTGTCTTTGGCGTGCAGCTTCAGGGTGGTTTGCGCCCAGTCATGGGCACCTGTGAGCAAGAGATGAGGAGCAACACTGAGCAACCTGTTCTGCAGGGTCCTGAGAACCTGGCTACTGAGGGCACTGTGCCCTGGAGGCACAAGTCTTGAAGAGGGCACTCGCCAGCTGCTGTCCTACACCCAGAAGGGACCAAATGATGGGACATTAGTGCCCCTACAGCCCTTCTCCTAGCAGAAATGGGATTGCCAAGTTGGAGTGACCAGTTGGGTACCCAGCATGGCCCACGTGACCCAGGATGTTACCCTGAACACTGTCATAGTTCTCATTGTAGTAGCAGAAGTTTTCAGCCAGCTCCCGCCGCACCACAGCCTCCTCCACGAACGCATCCACTGAGTCCTTGTACGTGCGCCGGTGCTTCTGCACCTCCAGGATGGCTCGTTGGGTGGAAACCTGGCCTGGGGACGTGGGGAAGGAGCAAATCAGGCTGCTGGTCCAAGCCACAATGCTCAGTCCTGCTGCAGAGTGGGAAGCCTGGGACACTCACCGAAGTGAAGCCACGGGGACAGGTTGCTGAGAGCCGCCTTGTTGGGATCATTCCTGTGGGTGCTGAAGGATTTCAGCCGCTCTGCAATGAAGGACTTCAACACAGCCAGCCCTGCAGATGTGCCAGGGGTTGCCCACTCCACCTCCTTCACGGTGCAGTCCACCTGCAAGCTTGAATAACAGGCCTCCCAAGCGATGGGCTGGGCGGCGACCAAGCAGTGAGTGCATCTGCAGAATCTTTTCAGTGAGGGCTGCCCTGAGTGATGTCCCCAACCAGCAAGTCCCCAGCCCATGCCAGCCTCCTCCTCTTAACTAGCCCTCTACATGGCAGAGATGTGGGAACTGAATGAATGAGGTGGGAACCTCCCTTTCCCCAGGGCATCCTCATCTCCACACCATCTATGTGTGACCTCAGGCAGGCCACTGTCCTCATTCCCTGCCAACCCCTCCCAGGATCAAAAAGTATCTGTGAAACACTGTGGGACCAGCCCGTGAATGAGTTTGGAGTGTCTCCTGCTGGTACCTCTGCTGGGCAGGATGGGGAATGTGGATGACGAACAACAGGGGGAAACTCGGTGAGGAACTCAGGGAGCTGAGCGTGGATCTTGCTCCGGATGGTCCTGGCGCTGTACTCCTGCTTGGGGGAGGCGACCCAGCAGGGCACGATGTTGTGGGCATCAACCTGGGAAGCAAAGCCGTGGAGAAGGGTGTGAGAAGCAAACAGTCCTGACGACATGACACACATGCTCTCTGCTCAGGTCACTCCAGTGCGCAAGACACAGGAGACAAGTTTGTCCCACATCTCACCAGCCAGTGTTCCATTCCCAGAGTGCTGGCACCCACCTGTGCAAATGGCACATCCTCTGGCAACCGTTCCCTGACATCCTCTACCCACTGCCGGGGGAGGCGGAGGGGACTGAAGTCTGTCACCAGCCCACCCACGCCGTGCTCCACCACAAACGTGGGCAGCACGTCCTTGGCATAGCCCAGCAGCAAGTGGAAGGAGATGTTCAGCTCCGCACACTCCTGCAGTGACAAGAAAATGGCTGTGGGACAGTTCATGGCTCTGCAGACCTCACCCCACCACCATCCGCTGAAGGGATGGATCTGCCTCCCCCGTTTCCCCAGGAACCCTGTCCCACCCAGCGTGGACATCCCCTGGCTGTACCTCCGCCACCTCCTGCAGGCCCCTCAGCATGAACCTGTAGTGGCGGATGGTGGCCTCCAGGAATTTGGGCACCAGGCAGAAGCAGACGTGCAGAGGCAGCTCCTGTTTGAGGGCCAGGCGCTGGGCGTAGAGGAAAGCCCAGTTATCTGGGGGGAAAGTACACAGGGCAGCGTCAGGAGGGCGCTTCACTGACGGGATGGGGATGGGGTTTCACAGGAAGCTTCCCCCCAGACCTCCCTGTAGAGAATGGGGCCGGCTCCAAAGTTACCGAAGGAGGGAATCAGCGCTTTTACCACCCATGGGAGCCCCTTCCACCAGCTGGTTCGCACCTTGCACTCGCTGATCCCGGCACATCCAGTAAAGGATGCACCGAGCATTATCCTTCAGGTCCGAGCCCTGCGAGACAAGGCGAACCCGCTTTTTGTTGTACTTGAACTCTTGAACGGACGGGGCCGTCCTCCGACGGGCCTCCCGTATCGCCTCCTCTTCCTCCGTCCTCCTCCGAGACACGCGTGGCACCTCCGAGATCTCGGCCTTTCGCTTCCCTTGTCCCCGCCGCATCCTCAGGGCCGCCCGGAGCAGCGTGGTTGCGTGCGGCCGCTGCGAGAGGAAACCAGGCCGGCCTGAGCTCCCGCGCTTCCTTGCGAATCCCGGGCCCCGGCCCGCCCCCAGAGCCCGGGGGATGCTGGTCCCCTGCCCACCCTGGTCCTGGGGAGCCGGGGGATAACGGTGTTCCGGTGCCCGGCCCGAGCCGCTCCTGGGCCCGATACCCGGGGTCCTGATCCCGACCCCGACGCCGACTCCGACCCCTACCCCTACCCCGATCCCGATCCCGATCCCGGTCCCGGTCCCGATCCCGGTCCCGGTCCCTACCTGGCAGCCACGCGGCGCTCGGGTGTTACACAAGCCGTGGGCGTGTGCGAAGGGCGTGCCCAGGGGCGCGGCCGTGGCCGGAGGGGCGCGGCTCCGCTCCCGGGACCGCCCCCCGCGCACGGCCGCGGGTGCTGCGCCGATGTCCTCGGCGCGCCCAAGGCGCTGCACCTGCCCCGGGAGGGGGGTCACTGCCCAGTGGTGCCTCCCCTCCCTGCCCCCGGGAACAAGGAAGCAGCTCCAACTACCTTCAGCCATCACTCGGCAGCGTAGTTCCCCGCTGGCACCTTCTCCGCGCTCTGTGTTCTCAGGTCCCCCACCTCGCAAAGCGTTGGGGTGCTGGTTTTGGACATGACTGGGGACACGGGAGGGCTGCCCCTGCTGCTGCTGAGCCTTGCTGTGCTGGATCTCCCGCTGGGTAAGGGCTGAGTGGTATGTGGAGCGATCCCTGGGGTGGGGGGTGAGTGAGGAGCATCATTCTCCAGGGTGGTGGGTGGCCCTGGGGTGGCTTCACCCACAGAGGTGAAACACTTTGGGTGCTCTTTGCTCTCCAATATCTCAGCCCTGTCCTAGTGAGCAAACAGGACGGTGCTTTACAGAACACAAGCAACAAGCTCTATTTCTTTTGCCTCTGATGTGAGTCTCCATCTGGGGAAAGAAGGCCTTAGGCCCAGCTGGACCCCCTTGCTGAGCCTTGGTCCCTGCTGGGCCCATTGCCTTTGCTACAACCTGCCCAGTAGCACCAAATGGCCCTGCCCAGATGGCAACCTCACTGGGACGTACTTGGCCAGGAAAACTTCAAGTGCCATCCCAGCACTTGCACTTGATGCAAAGTAAGAGCAGTGTTGAGTTGAGCACTGGGAATAAACCTGGGGCTTGTACTTCCTGAGAGCCTTCTGCTGAGCCTGTAGGTCCCCTCCTGCTGAATCCCTCAACCCCCTCCCAGAGCTTTTGTGGGTCGCAACAGGTCTCTCATGGACTTGCCCTGAGCTGCAAGCTGGGATTTGTTCCTTTGTGGGGCTGCTTCCCCCGCTGCCATTATTTACACCCACCACTATCAGTTCCTGACTATCTGCAGCACAGAGGGTTTGTGTAAACTGCTGCTGCTGCATTTCCAGACCGTCTCACGGTCACCAGTTCCTGCTTGGCTCTTCCTGTCAGACGGGTTTGTCTGACTTCCTCCAGGGATGGGTGAAGATGGTGGAATGGGTCTTAGGACTGGCGCCTAGAGGAGTTTCTGGCCTGAAAGCAGCGATGCTCGTGGCTTGTTCCTGCTTTGTCAGGCTGGGGATTTACGTGGTCTGCCTGGCTGATTGTCATGTTGCTGTTCAGGGAATCCACGTGCTTGATCCATGCAGGACAGGGAATCCCCACTCTTGATGATCCATGGCTGATGCAAGGCTTGGGCACTTCATGGTGGTGGTAATATTGCACCATCCCCAGCAGAGCCGTGGACCCAGCCTTTCACTGCCAGCCCTTGTGTGCTCTCTCCTGCCTCTTTGCAGGGACCACTGTCAAAGATTTGACAATCCCTGCATCCCTGACTCTCCTAAACTCCTTGACACCCACAGAGACCATGGCACTGCTGCCCAACACCACCTCAAGCACTACAGCTGCCTTCCCTCCCTCCCGTCCTGCAACCTCCACCCCAGAGATGCCAATGGGTACCTCCACATCCAGTGCTTCTACGGCTCAGTGGAGTAGCCTGGCAGCCTCCAGCATCACCACACCACAGGCAAGGGGCAGCACAGCTCACAGCACCCCTGCGTCACCTGGGCTGGGACTTGCCACCACCAGCAGCACCCCAGCAGGGCTGGAACCCACTACCAGCAGTACCACAGCAGGGCTGGGGCTCACCACCAGCAGCAGCACCCCAGCATGGCTGGAACCCACCAGCAGCAGCACCCCAGCATGGCTGGAACCCACTACCAGCAGCACCCCAGCAGGTCTGGGGCTCACCACAACCAGCACACCAACTCCAACCTCCATGGCCACGACACCCAACTGTGACAAGACGACCACTTTCACGTCTGTGGGGACCAGCACGGCCCTGGCTGTCAGCTCATTTGGAGTTGAAATGAGCATGCTGCCTCCCTCCACCTCTACTCTTCTCTCCTCCACCTTGGTGGGCACCACGTTTGGCACCAGCACCCACCAAGGGCCAGCCATGACCACACTGCTTGGCAGCACATCCCCAGGGACCAGCAGCACCTCTTCTACCACACCAGCAGTGACAGACACTTCAGATGAGCCCTTGATGACCCCATCACACACCACGGCCTCCCTTGTTACCACCACAGAGGTCCCTGGGAGCACCCCTGTCCCCAGCCAGCCAGTTGGGACCACGGCCAGGACCACCCCTGGTACCTCCACCCCAACAGAACCAGAGACCCCCAGTGACACTGCAGGTGAGTGCAGACACAGGGCACCTGGAGGGCAGGATCAGGGTGGTAAATCCCCACAGGATCTCCCATCTTGCTCAGCCAGGTGCTTGGCTTCTTCCCCCAGGGGCCACCTGGTCTCCAGGCTCTGCAAGCCAGTGGGTAGTCCAAGGTTGGGGACCTGTGCTGCGGTGTGACAGTATTGCTGTGTGGCTGTGCCCCCAGCACTGAGCCTGTATGTACACACCCCCTGGCAGTGAGACTCTATGTACCCTGTACCCCAAGGAGTGTGACTGTACCCCCAGGCTGCTGTCCCTTGGGAGTGCTGCTTGCTGGGCACCCGTGTCCTGTCAGTGTGGCTGTGTCCTGGTGGCTCTATCCTGGGACTGCAGATGTACCCTGGTGACACCCCACTTTGTGCACCTCAACCGGGACAGGGAGACTGTACCCTGCCCCAGTACCCCTGGCCATGTACATGTCCCTGGTGTCCCTGCACCCCAGCAGAGCTTCTGTATCCTCATAGAGTACCTGCACCCTGGCCCAATGCCTACTCAATGCCTGAGAGCCCCTCATCAGAGTGCTGGTACCCTGGTGATGGCCTCTGTGTGCCTGTGCCCTGGCAGTGCCCCCATGTGCCTGTTCAGCAGCAGGGTGCCTGTGCCCTGGCAGTGCCCCCATGTGCCTGTTCAGCAGCAGGGTGCCTGTGCCCTGGCAGTGCCCCCATGTGCCTGCCTGCAGAAAGCCCATACCTGGCCCAGTGCCTGCAGGCACCTCCGAGTGCTCTTGTGCCTGACCCTGAGGAGAAGGAAGCAGCTCCAGCTGTCAGCAGTACACTTGGGCCGTGGTATGCTGTGACACGAGGAAGTGATGCCTGTACAGACAGCCCAGGGGACAAACCCTCAGCCTGGAGCACGCCCTTCCTGAGCGCCGCCTGTTCTCTCGGCCAGTTCCTCGCGCTCGGACAGAGCTGGCTGTTGTCTCCTGAGGGCGTTGGTGCTGGGAGCCGCCACCAAACATCACCCCTGTGGTGAAGTGCGGGGTTCCAGGCAGCCTGGCTCTTCCTTGGGCTTTTTTCCGTTGTCACCCTCCCCTCAGCAGGCAGAGGACGGCCACAGGAGCCAGGTCTCTGGTAGTGGTGGCCTTGCTGGCCTGCCCTGCCCACTTCTTGTGGCTGCTCTGGGTCGAGCCGTGCAGTTGATGTCTGCTGGGCATCGCACCAGTCCCTGGGAGTGTTGGTGTCAGGTGGAACCCCCTGCCTCGCTGCCAGCACCTGGAGGGTAAAAGGACCCACCTGGATGCTCCTCCTCTGCTGGGTGAAGGAGACCTGGAAACCCCAGTGCTGGGGCTGTGGGGAGCACTCAGAGTGGTGCCTGTCGGGGTTTGTCAGCTCCCGCTCACCTGGACATGGCTGGGCAGAGAGGGGGGCTGTCCCTGCCCCTGCCCTGGCCCCTGCTGCTGCTGCTGCTGCTGAGCCTCACCTGCCTCGCCGTGCTGCACCTCGCTCTGGGTAAGGGCTGAGTGGGATGTGATGCTCTCCACAGGGTGGGTGGTGAGCGGGGAGCATCATTCCCCAGGGTGGAGGGGTGGCACCTGTCGTGTGCAGGGCATGGAATGCTGTGGGGGCTGTTTCCTGCTTCTTAAATGGGAAGCAGAGGTGGACTTGCTGCTTCTCCTTTTGTGAGGACCAGGCCCTTCTGTGCAAATGCTCACCTGGCAAGGGCTGGGGTCAGACCTTTGCCCTTCTCCATATTTTTATTTAACCAGCTGCTGTGTGCAGGGAGGGTGTGGCTGCCAAGGGCTTTGGAACTTTCTTGCTGGGTTGGCTGAAAACAGATGGCAGCTTGTGGTTCGGTTTCCCATCCTCATGCGAGCAGAGTCCCAGACTCACTGGGTTTGTGCTGGGATCACTGGGGAATCCAGTCTGGCATCCCAAAGCTGCCACCTCACAGACACCCCTTGACAAAGGTCCAGGCAGCCAGGCTGTCCTGCCCGTCCTTTGGGGAGGGTTACAGATGCCCTCCTGTGTCCCACCCCCTCCCCCAGCGCTTTTATGGGTCACAGCATGTCTCTAACGGCTCATCCTGAGCTGCAAGCTGGGATTTGTTCCTTTGTGGGGCTGCTTCCCCCCTTGCCATTATTTACACCCACCGCTATCAGTTCCTGACTATCTGCAGCACAGAGGGTTTGTGTAAACTGCTGCTGCTGCATTTTCAGACCGTCTCACGGTCACCAGTTCCTGCTTGGCTCTTCCTGTCAGACGGGTTTGTCTGACTTCCTCCAGGGATGGGTGAAGATGGTGGAATGGGTCTTAGGACTGGCGCCTAGAGGAGTTTCTGGCCTGAAAGCAGCGATGCTCGTGGCTTGTTCCTGCTTTGTCAGGCTGGGGATTTACGTGGTCTGCCTGGCTGATACCCATTGCAGAGATCCGTGTGTTTGATCCATGCAGGACAGGGAACTCCTACTCCCAATGCTCCGTGGCTGATGTGCAGCTCTGAGTTCCTCGGGGAGCTCGCTGTCGTGGTGATGCTGCACCATCCCCAGCATAGCCATGGACTCAGCCTTTCACCACCAACCCTTGTGCATTTTATTGTCCCAATTCTTTGCAGAGGTCACTGCCATGGATGTGACAGCAGCTGTGTCCCCAGCTCTCCCTACCTCCTCAACACCTACGGAGAGCTCAACACTGCTGCCTACCACTGACTTCACCACCACAGCCACCGTCCTTTCCTCCAGCCCTGAAACAGAAGCCTCCACCCCAGAGGGGTCTGGCACATCCCCAGATACTGGCAACACCTCACCTCCCACCACGCCTCCTTCTACTGAAACTACAGACGATTCAGCCGAGACCTTGGCAGACACCACAGCCAGCCCTGTCATCAGCACATCAGACCCCATGAGTATCCCCTCCCCAGGCTACCCTGACATCTTCCCCTCAACTATGGAGTCGACTCCAGGTACCCTGACAGTATCTGGGACCCCCACTGCATCTATGGGTGGGTTCAGCTGGGGGGCGCCTGTAAGGCAGGGACATGGTCAGGGTGGCAAATCCCCATGGGAATCCTGGGCATGTACTTGGGTGCCTTCACACAGGTGGCTTCACTTAGGCCTGTTCCCAGCTGCAGGAGCATCCTGCACCTCTGCAGATAGCACTAACCTAACATTGCTTTGCCCAGGCACTGAGCCCTCTTCCCCTGCCACCAGCTCAGCCCAGACCTCAGAGGTTACCCTCAGCACGCCTACAGACCTGCCAACGCTGCCGCCAGTCTGCCCCTCTGCCTCGTCCAACACCAGTAAGTGCAGTGCCCGTGGGCATCACCACCCCCAGCAGCAGTGCTTGGGGCCAGTGCAGGGGGTCCTGGAGCCCCACTGCTCTTGCTGTGCTCTCAGTGTGAAGGTGTTGATGCTTTGGGGTACATATGGTTTGCTGCAGTGGGAGGCTTGTTCTCCTGACAGCGCAGCGTGTCCATGACACAGTTAACCTGGGAGGAGGTCCCATGTCTGTGCCAGCAATCCTGGGGAGAGACCCCCAGGTTCTCTGGCACAGCCCAGGGTTCAAGGGCAATAACCAGAGCCTTATTTTTAATCCCTAGGTGCATCTCACCTCTTTCTGTCACTGCGGCTGACCACCCCCCTGGACCTGGGGAACACTACGGTGCAGGAGCTGGTGTTGTCCAAGGTGAGGTGTGCAGGAGGAGGTCCCACTTTGCATCTGCCAGCTGTGGTTCACTCAGTCAGGGAGGGGGTCGGGCAGCCAGTGGGAGGGGAATGGCTGCATCTTGCATTGAATGTCATCCAGAGCCCTTTCAGATGAAGGGGAGACCCTCCTTTGGCTGCCATGGTCCAGGATCAGCCCCTTTCTACGTGAGAACAGGGGGTAGGAAACCCCCTCAGCACAGTTTGATGGCTGTTCTTTCCCCCAGCTCCGTGAGGACCTGCAGACAGCATTCCCGTGTGCTGGCCTGTCACTGGCATGGCGAGGGAAGAGGAGGACCTGACCACTGCCCCTCACCCGGCCTGCTCCTGCCTGGACTGCCAAGCCACCTGCTCCCAGCTCCTCACTCCATGGTGGTGCAGGCCCCTGGGGAATCCTCTACAGCTCCTCTTGAACCTGGGGCTTCCCATCCCTCACTCTGCACCCCCAGAGGACCCCCAGTGCCCCTCTTGCCCCTTCCCACAGCCTGTCTGCCGAGCTTGAGCCCTCTCACTACCCTGCTCCAGACCTGGTTCCTGTGGTGGGAACCCCTCCAGCTCTGCTGGGGGGCTGGGAGAAGGGGACCCCACAGGACTAGGCTTTTACATCTGGGACTTAGCTGGCTCAGCCACCAAAGCCACCCTGGGGACAAAGGCATGGGAGGAAGGAGACCTGAAGCCCCCCGGACTGCTGTGCCCAAGGCTCACCTGTGGTATTGCTGACAGAGGAGAACACCCATGCCAACATGGGCGAGGCAGTAAACAGAAAATCCATGTTTTCTGTGTCGAAGTGATGAGTTCTTTATTTTCCAAGTTGCCTTTCCCAGTTTTCAGCTTTGCCATCTGTTGGAGGTACTGATGAGGAAAACTGAGTCCCAAGAGTTTTGCGTGGAGAGGCGGGCTCAGGGCTGTCCCCTCCCGCCAGGGGCTGCTGCAGACATTCCCAAGGATGGCTCGGCACCCCGGCAGACTGAGGGTCTCTGCTTTGGAGCTCTTTGCCCCATGACACCCCGCAGCTGCAGGGGCAGCTCTGTGCACTCTGGGGCCGTGGAAATCCCGTGGGCTGTGCTCCTTCCCTGTTTTTTCCAGTCCCCAACTAAGGAGATGGCCGCAACATCTGTCCCCCTGCAGCAAAGTCATTTATTAACTGATTAATTAGCCAGATAAAATCCAACTGAAGCAATTATTAGCCTAAGCAAGTCACCTCGCCTGGAGATTGAAAACTGAAATAATTAGCAAAATAGCCTTGTTGCGTGTCAGGGGTTGTTTTTGGCTGATCCCTGCTTCTCACTGGCAGCCCTCACTGCCCTGGCACAGGGAGGGCTGGGAGGGGGTGTGTGGGGCTGTGGGATTCCTAACCTGGGGACTGCTCTCAGGCTCTCTGGATTGTCAACCGGCTGGGAAGGAGCCAGCAGCTAGACAGGATGGGAAGAGACACCGTGGGATCACCCAGCTGCCTGCCAGCTCACAGGGCCTGGGAGAGGCTGGGCCGGGGCTGGAGGCTGTGCCCAGGCATCTTGTCAGGATGCTCCCATTTGGGATGCCCCTTGCATTCCAGGGTTGCCCCTTTGCTCTTTAGGATGCTGCCTGGCTTTTGTGGGCTTGTTGGACCCACTGAGACTGAGAGAGGTCCCTTAGCAGCTGGGCAAGGAGCTGGGGAGCAGGGCAAAGCCTGCTGGAAGAGGTCCCTGTGCTGGCTGCCTGGTGGGGTGCTGGGGAAGAAATCCTTGTGGTCTGCCTACGCCTTGGAGCTGGGCCAAGAGTCCTCCCACGTCGCGTCCCACTGGGCTGTTTTCTCCGGCTGTTGAATCCATAACTTCAGACCCCGGGACATGGCCAGGTGCCAAGGCCGGGGTAATGGAGCCAAACTGCGTCACAAAGGGAGGAAAAGGTCCTGAAGTGCTGGGATGAAAAGGTGACCCGGGTACTCACTGTTCTCTGCTGGCATAGCTGCCTTCCACCGTTATTGTGGTTGGGGGGAGGAGATGCTCTGGTCCCCTCTGCCCCCCAGCCTGGGAGGGAGAAAAGGGGCACGGGGGGAGATGTGGCTCCCATGGGGGTGGTGGCACAGAGCTCTGACAAGCCCCGGACACTGCCCGTGCTCTCAGTGCCTGCCGTCCTTGAGGTGCCACCTT
Organism: Edolisoma coerulescens; assembly: GCA_013397115.1. Taxonomy (NCBI): domain Eukaryota; kingdom Metazoa; phylum Chordata; class Aves; order Passeriformes; family Campephagidae; genus Edolisoma; species Edolisoma coerulescens. The sequence continues at coordinate 735,440 of VWZW01000169.1, forward strand.
CACCCCATGGCTGCTTGCCTGCCACAGACCCCTGACCAGAGGGGCCTGGGAGGTTGGATCCAAGTCCTGCTGCTTTCCCAGTCCACAAAACAGTTCTCAGCCTCTTTGCTGTAATACACTCCAGTCTCTCAGCATTGTCCAAAGGAAAAAACCTTGTGCCCAACATGACTGTCACCTTCGGAGGACCTGGCAGCATCATGGGGCACATCTCAAGTCCCTTGTGATTCAGGTGTCCCTTCCACTGTCCCCCTTCCCTTCACCCCTGCTGATGGCTATAGCCCAGCTCCCACTCTTTGGCAGGAGGGTGTTGCAACACACCCAGCACGCCAAGTCATCCAGAACCTGTGGGGTTGATGGATAACCTGGTTTCCCCCATTGCCACCCCTGAGCCCTCTCCAAATGCCCTTGCCAGGAGGCTGGAGGGGAGCCAGTAGGAGATGCTGTGTTCTCCACAGGACTGGAACAACCAGCCCATTAATTCCAGGAAAGCTGATAAGGCACTGTGCTGGGCCATACTCTGCCATGCTGGATGGTGCAGAGCCCCTGGGTGCTGGGATTCACAGAATTGCCCCCTGGCTTCAGGCTCCTGAAGGGCTCCAGTGCCCACATGATGCTTTGGTCTTTGGTAACAGTGGATTAAATGACTTTTACAGGAGCCAGCGCTTTGCCAGGACCTTGGTTTCAGACACAGCAAAAAGATCAATGAAATGAGTGGTAACAGGGTACTGTCCTCAAGATGAGGCACCCCTTGGTGGCTGTGGGCTTTCTTGGGAGGGTGTGCCAATGCCTGAGCAGAGGGATGTTTGGTTTGTCATCCCCGTGACTCTGCTGGGAGATGGGCATTTCTGGGGACAGCATGGGCAGGAGTAGCAGGCACAAGGGTCTCCAGACAGTTCTGGTCCCTGTGGAGCACCGACAGGAGCTTGCAGGCAGGCTGGGGCCAGCCCCTTGCTTCAGCCGAGTTGTTTTCCTCTCTGCTGAGCAGCACGTTTGCAACAATCCCTGTGGTTCCCACCACATTTTGCACCTCAAACACCATCTGTAGCAACTCTCTCCAGCGTCAGCATGTATTCCCTGTTGGGGTTGCTTTCCAAAGTGATACAGCATTGTCAGCATGGGCAGGAACAACTCTCCCACGGCAGGCTTACATCTCTCAAATCCTCCATCAGTCCTAGTGTGGTCACTGCTCAGGTGGTCACTGATGAGTCAGTCTCCCCATGATCTGCAGTGCTGATTGCAAGACCCCCAATGCACTGTCTCCCCCCAGCTTTACACCCACAGTGGCATTTTTGGTGGGCAGGTGTTTAGTTCCAGGTGAGCGATGCTCTCCCCTGTTTATCGCCTGTGCCCTGTTCCCGCTGCCGGGGGTAGTGCGTGGGTTTTGCAGGATGTTCATCAGCCGTGACCCGGCCTCCCCTGGCATTTCCCCACCCACACTGCCCCGGCGGTGTGCCGGGTGTCACTGGCTGTGCTGCCTGCCCGACTCCAGCGGGACACCGTGTACTGCCTAACACCCCTCATAACACTTTGCAGCAGTTGCCTGGGGGCATTTCTGGTTCAGAAGTGTTTAATTGACTACAAAACCATGGAGTGGTGGGAGTTTGCATAATGCTGTTCACAGGGAAGCTGGCAGCAGTTTTCAAGGGGGCGTGCAGGAATTGCTGCTCCAGGAGGAGGAGGGTCATGAGAGATAGGGGTGAGGTGACCCAGGGGATCCCCATAGCTGGGAAGGGGGTCCAGGTTTGTGCCTTTTCCTGCTCCAGCCTCTGGGGATGCTCATCCAACCTTGCAAAGAAGCTTCCCTGAACAATTTACCAGCTCCCAGCACCCCAGCACTGCTGTGCCCAGACTGAGGTGCAGGTTTCAAACCCCACTGGGGTGTGCTGGGGCTCTGAAGAGGGATCCCCAGTGCTTCCAGTGGCAGCTGAGCACTGGGGGGGCTCAGCTGACACCCCAGGGCCTGACCCCAGCCATATTTCTCCCTGCTTTATATAACCTGCCTCTGCTCCCGGGGAGCCAAGTGGGGACTTGTGTTCTGCCTTGTTCTGGCCTGAGACATGGCTCAGATGGTGATTTTAGTGCCCATGCTGTCCTCACAGGCATGGTGGCACCAGCTGGCACTGCCCTGTCACCACCACACACTGCTCTGTGGCCCCATACCCTGCATGTGGAGCAGATCCTGTGGGGTCTGTGGGGTGACTGCCATGCCACTGTTGGCAGTGCCACACACAGCTCTGGGCTCAGCTTCACCTTCTGGTGCTGGCAGCCTGGGGAGCTGCACCAGGCTGAGCCCAGGTCCCTGGGGAGATGTGGGTCCCTGCAGGGTGGGCATTGAGTACACCCCAGCCCATGCCCCAGCTGAACAGGGCATCCAGCCCTTGGGAAGGGGAGGGCTCGACCGGAAGGGAAGGGAAAGGTGACAGGGACATTGGAGGGAAGGGACCGGGGGCGGGAGAGCAACCTGCCTCCTTCTGCCATCCCTATAAATAGGAGGGAGCAGGAGCAGGAGCACCTGTGGGACTCCAGCTCTGCAGGAAAGGCAGGCAGGGAGGGACGGAGGGAGCTGCTCCGCGCTGCTCTCTCCTCCCTTTCAGCTTCCAAGTGCTCTGCCTGTGTGGAGGCCTGAGGCATGGGGACCAGGGGATGGACGCTCTCCGCCTTCCTGGGATGCTGCGCATGGATTCTGCACGGTATGTCCTATGTTTTTCTGCCAGCCCATGTGCTACCCCAGCCCTGTCGGGGTGCAGCAGGTACGCTGTGAGATGCTTTTCACTCCTGGCTGTACTGGAAACTCCTCTTACGACCAGTCCTTGCAAGGCATTGCAGCCAAAGAGCTGGAAAAGCGTTTTACAGGGCAGGCATCACCCCGAGGGGCTGGTTGCAGGCGTGGAGCCGTGGGAGAGATGAGAGCCCAGCCCGGAAGGTGCAGGCAGCTGTGTACCCCTCCAGCAAAGGAGCCAAGGGAAGCCAGCTGGCAGAGCAGGACCCAGGGATGCTCCCATCCCTCCCACTTCCCAGGGAAGAGCAAATGCTGGTGCTCCATGCTGGGGGCCCTCTCGCACAAACTTCCCATGAATGGGGTAGATGGTGTTTCCTGCTCCACATTGAAGAATTAAGATAAAACAGGGATTTACCAGGGTGGAGTGGGCCAAACTAAACTGGGGTGACTTGACTGATGTGCTTTGTTTCCTCTGAGATGGGGATGGAAGCTGCTGAGCTCCTTTGGCTGAGGGGACTGGTACAAAGAGCTTATTCCAGCCAGGGACAATGACAATGAAGCAGCCTGCCAGGAAAGGGAACGGGGGTCTAGCAGAGGATGGACCCCTCAAGGACTGGTCTGGCACAGGAGCCAATATGCATTAATGACCCTGCACAATCTATCTGGGAGCTAACGAGCTGAGCCGGCGGTGAGGCTGGAGGCACCTCTGCTGCAGGGAGATCTGGCTGCCTCTCAGGGGGAACCTGACGAACTGGAGCACCGGGGTTGGGAACAGGCTGGGGCTGTCAGGCTGCGGCAAAGCCCAGCTGGATCTTGCCATCGGGGTGCCCTTCGTCTCCCCTAATTGAAGCTCCCTAAAGCCAAGTGTCAGCAGATCCACCCGGCTCCTCACGGAGCCAACGGCGGCAGCTTGGTCTACCCAGAGCCTGCGTCCCTGTCCTAAAAATAAGACCGTGTGAAACGTCACCCATGGGTGCCAGCAGGTTCCGGGAGACACGTCTGGGATGTGGGCAGGTGTCTCCTCCTTTCAGCAGAGCTCCTGGATGTGGGTTAGGATTTTGGCAGCAGGAGGAGAGAGCTGTAAGCAGGGCTTGGTCCTGGGAGCTCCCAAATATTCCCTCCATGGGCGGGGAACCCCTGGTGCCTTCACTTAGCTGGAGGCAAGAGGGATGGGGGCAGGAGCAGGCAGGCGCCCAGCCCAGGAGAGTTTTTAGTTTTCATTGAACCTGCTTTAAGTGCAGCAGATCAGAATGCATCTGCAGTCAGGGAAGGCTTCCCTAAGCCTTGGCTTTCCTACCTGACAAAGGGCTTTGGGTAAAGTTATTTATATGTCCCTCAGACACCCAAAAGGTGAGAAAAACACAGAACCCCCCAGGCTCTGCAGAAGTGACTGTGCTCAGAGCTGTCCCAGCAGTGATGGAAAGTGGGCTGAGGTTTGTCCTGGGTTGGCAGAGCTCCACAGACACCCCCGGGGCTATGAACTAGACTTACTGGGCTCCAGCTCTACCCGGTGGCTGGGCACCCCAGTACCATCCCCAGCATGACTGGACTGGGTTTCAGCAGCTGCTTTTGCCTCCATGCTTGCACCAGTGCCTCTCTCTGACCTGCGATGGGTTGTGTCCTGTCTCAGCTGCCCGCTGCTGATGCTGGGGATGCAAGAGGTGCTGTGCAGTGCTGTGCCTAAGGCAGCCCAGGCTGCACTCCTTGGCTTTTAAATCAGGGCCTTGTAAGGCTGTGGGATGAGGCAGAAGGGGTTTAAGAAGTGGTGGGAGCTTTGTGATTCTCATGGAGAGGTGTCTGAGCCTGGCAGGCTGCCAGCTCCAGCTCCCACTGTAACACTGCACTTCGTGCTTCTCTGCAGGGCTTGGGGCTGTTGCTGCTGTCCCGGTCACTGCCGATGGGCCCTTAACTGTGGGGACAGCCTTCCCCACCGCATTGGAGGACGAGTGGCCCCGTACCACCCTCACTACAGAGACGAGCACCACAGTGGCTGATGCTGAGGCCTTCCCTCCCTGGACTGAGACAGACCCAGTGGCGGCAACAAGAGACTACGGCTCTACAGTGCCAGCTTTGGTGAACGTGACCAGGCCCCCGAACGCGACTCAGAGTACTGAGGGAAGTTCAGCTGCTCCCACTACAGCCACGGCTGCTGCTGCCATCACCACGCAGCACCCCACTGTCACGCCAGAAGCAGAGCAGGATGAATTAGAGGTCCCTCCTGATGTCCCTCTGGGGACCACCCCTGTCCTTGAGGATGTGAAGGTGGACATCCTTGCAAACAGAGGAGAAGACACAGACCTCAGTACTGGCAACACCACCCCTCCACTGGCAGTCACCTGGGTGCCACAGCCAACTGCTGGTGTCACTGTGCTGCCGAGCCAAGGGCTGACCACAGCCAAGGGAGCAGTCGAGGAAGGCATAATCCTGCCTGAAGCTATTCAAAGTGAAGCCAGTGCCAACTCCTCGGGCCCCAGTCCCGACACCGGGAACCTGCTTCCGACCCAGCAGGATGGAGCAGTGGGTGGGGTTGAGGGCATTAACCCAGAGCCAGCAGGAGAAATGGCCCCAGCTGGTGAGGAAAGTCCCTTAGCTTCAGAATCTGGACATGCAGGAGATGGAATGAATGGTGAATTCATCACAGCCAGCTCATCCCACCTACTTCCAGAGAGCCCAGTGATGTCAGGAACAGTGGAAACCCCTGGGAATTCCTCCCTTCTCCCTGGCGAGGCAGTGCTGAGCCCAGACACTTCGCTGACACCATCCAATGGTGGCGATGGGGATGGGCAGGGAGTTCCCGGGGTGTCCTCAGAGACTTCTGGTTCAGTCTTGTCACCTGCAGCCAGCAGGGCACCAGTGGCACCTGAGGAAACAGAGAACACTGCCACCTCACTGCCGGCCCCAGGGGCTCCCACTGATGCACAGAGTGACACGAATCTCCCAGTCTCAGCCACTGCACTGCCCACAGGGGATGTGGGAGCTATGGATCTGGCCAGTCCATCCCTCCAGCCTGCCCCATGGCAGACCCCCACTGGAGAACAGCCACTGCAGCTTCCTGATGCTCTGACATCCCCCACAGACACCCCCAGTGCTCCCGGGGCCGCTTACCCAGCCCCAGAGGCTGGAGCCAGCACCCTGCCTGAAGCTGATGGTGCAGCAGAGACACCAGCAACTCCTGACCTCGCTACTGCCCCAGAAGCACCCGTGTCTCCATCTCTCGGGGAGCCACAGGCAGTGGGAATGCCAACTGGAGCTCCCCAGGAAGCCAATGGACTTGGCACTGGCTTGAGTTCAGATTCAGATGCCCCCAGCCCAGCGCCTTTTGTGCCTGATGGACTGGCATGGCCCACTGCTGGGATCCAGGGTCAGGGAGCTGAGGGGGTAGGGGACATGGCACAGGCAGGAGGCCCAGAGGATGCCAGTCCCTATGAAAATACCCAGAGTGACATGAGTTCTCCAGCCCTTCAGCCCTCAGCATCTCCTGCTGACACCGGAGAGCTGCTGACTGGAGGAAGAGAAGACTTGGCAAATGCTGAACTGTCCCTTCCATCAGCACTTGGGGATGGAACAGGAACAGGAGGAGCCCCAGCACTGGGACAAGTGTCTTTGACTGGTCCTGCACCTCCCAGCAGTGCTGGAACGGAGCCTGACCTCTCGGGAGCTGAAGGACCAGGGGACCGGCCCGGTGAATCTGCCAGTGCTTCTGGGGCTGTTTTCCCACCCCCAGGGTCTGTGGCTGGCCCTGAGTCTGAGGCAGAGACCCCAGTGAGCCCCGACCTCAGTGCTGCCCAGGGAGCACCTGGGTCTCCATCCTTTGGTGGGTCACAGCCATGGGGGACAGCAGCTGGTGCTCTCCCGGGAGCAGGTCTCCCTGGAGCAGGAGGGCCAGACTCGACTTTGGCATGGGATACCCCCAGCTCAGCAGTTCATGGACCAGTAGGACCCCCATCACCTGGCCTTGGGGACCAGCTTGGCACAAATGTGGGGCTGCCAGCAGCAGAAGGACAAGGAGCCGGCATGGCAGAGCCAGCACTGGAAGGAGCAGGCAGTGGGATTGAGTCTGAGCCATCCCTGAGCTCCACCACAGGGAATGGAATAGCAGCTGGGATGGATCAGCTGCTGCCTGGCGCTGGTTCCCCATCCGGTATTGCCTCTCCCAGTGATGTGATGGCAGCACCTTCTGTGTCAAGGGGTGATGAGGCAGGACCCATCTCATCCGCAGCCCCTGGCCCTGACAGTCTGTCCCCGGCCTCTCTGGATGGTGAAACTGGCCCAGGGCTTGGTCTGGTGCACGGGGCTGAGAGTGCAGGGGATGTGGCACAGGCAGGAAACCCAGAGAGTGGAAGTCCCAACACAGAGACAAGTCCTTCAGCTGTCAGCTCTCAGCAGGACCTCACTAACACCGGAGAGCCGCCAGCAGAAGAAACAGGGGATATGGTGCATGCTGAACTTTCCCCTCCATCAGCACTTGGGGATGGAACAGGAACAGGAGGAGCCCCAGCACTGGGACAAGTGTCTTTGACTGGTCCTGCACCTCCCAGCAGTGCTGGAATGGAGCCTGACCTCTCGGGAGCTGAAGGACCAGGGGACCGGCCCGGTGAATCTGCCAGTGCTTCTGGGGCTGTTTTCCCACCCCCAGGGTCTGTGGCTGGCCCTGAGTCTGAGGCAGAGACCCCAGTGAGCCCCGACCTCAGTGCTGCCCAGGGAGCACCTGGGTCTCCATCCTTTGGTGGGTCACAGCCATGGGGGACAGCAGCTGGTGCTCTCCCGGGAGCAGGTCTCCCTGGAGCAGGAGGGCCAGACTCGACTTTGGCATGGGATACTCCCAGCTCAGCAGTTCATGGACCAGTAGGACCCCCATCACCTGGCCTTGGGGACCAGCTTGGCACAAATGTGGGGCTGCCAGCAGCAGAAGGACAAGGAGCCGGCATGGCAGAGCCAGCACTGGAAGGAGCAGGCAGTGGGATTGAGTCTGAGCCATCCCTGAGCTCCACCACAGGGAATGGAATAGCAGCTGGGATGGATCAGCTGCTGCCTGGCGCTGGTTCCCCATCCGGTATTGCCTCTCCCAGTGATGTGATGGCAGCACCTTCTGTGTCAAGGGGTGATGAGGCAGGACCCATCTCATCCGCAGCCCCTGGCCCTGACAGTCTGTCCCCGGCCTCTCTGGATGGTGAAACTGGCCCAGGGCTTGGTCTGGTGCATGGGGCTGAGAGTGCAGGGGATGTGGCACAGGCAGGAAACCCAGAGAGTGAAAATCCCAACACAGAGACAAGTCCTTCAGCTGTCAGCCCTCAGCAGGATCAACTGCCTGGTGCAGGCTCCTCATCTGGTTCAGCCTCTCCCAGTGGTGATGTCGCAGCATCCTCTGTTTCAGATCCATCCAGCCTGGGTGCACTCGAAGGAGCAGGCAGTGCTGCAGAAGGCCTTCAGCCCTCCCTGGGTGCTGGCACTGGGGTTCTTCCTGCTGCAGGAGAAGGGGCAAGTGAAGTGGCTGGTGGTGGAGGGTCCACAGGGCAGTCCCAGGCTCCTACTGGAATGGGACCAGCTGGTTCAGGAACTCTTAATGGAGAAATGGGAGATGTGTTGCAGTCTGCACCTTCTTCCTTGTCTAGAGAGGGGTCTTCATTACCTGGGAGGACAGGCGAGGCTGCTGATGAAACAAGCCTTCCTGGAGCTGCTGGAGCTGGTGGTGGCTTGAGCACAGGCTTGGAGGCTGCTGGCCCTCAGGAAGCGTCTGTGTCTGCCCCTGGCACCCAAAATGGTGCCAATACTGAATTTTCTGATGGAAAGCTGAGTGAAGTCGATGTGGTAGAGGTGCCTGGAGGAACCTCGGTGAATGGGGGGCCTTCCCCTGGTGCCAGCCTGGTCCCAGTGGCTCCAGACAAAAGCGGTGTTTCTGATGGCGTGACCACCTCAGTGGCTGCTTCTCTGCTTCTCCCTGGACATGGGCTGAGCTCAGGGCTGGCACCCAGTGGGGACCCCGACTCTGCCCCCGGCACCCAGAGTGGGAGCAGGTCCCTGCTGCCAGGATCACCAGGTGGGCTGTTGGAAGAAGCTGGAGGTGCTCAGTCGTGGTCTCTTGAAGACGAGGTGGCCTCAGGCATGCCGGCACCTTTGGGAGAAGCGTCCCCCCATGCTCCCATATCCCCCAACGCTGCCCCGGTGCTGCCTTCTGCTCCACAGAGAGGAAATTCTGCAGAGGGGGCGTCTGCCAGCCCTGGGCTTTCGGCACGTGAGTCGATAGTGGGGCCCTCTGCAGGGGGAGAGGGAGAGCTGGGGGCTGCTGTGCCAGGGGGGGCTGTCTTGCTCCTGCCTCCCCCCCAGCCGGGAAGCCCCAGAGCCCCCTCTGGGGATGCTGACAGCCCTGCTCCTGGAGAAGCGAGTGCTGTGCTCCATGGAACGATGGCAGGGCAAGGGGACGTAACCCGTCTCCTTCCCAGTGCCGCTGGATCCGGGACTCATACGGAGACTCACTCCCCACCTGGAGGGAGCCCAGGGCTTCCTGACCTTCCTCCCGCTGGCATCACTGCTGGCAGTCCCGGAGCAAAAGCCTTGGGGCCAGGACCTGCTGGTGGCTCATCACCCGCTGCCCTGCAGCCGTTCCTGGGCAGGGAGCTGACCCCCAGCCTGGCAAACAGAGCCCCTGCCACGTCTGGGTCGAGCCTTTCCGGAGCCTTCCCGGGCCGGGGGGGATCGCAGGGCGGGTCCCCAGCCACTGCACGCCCTGCCGCACCCTGCAGCCCAGCCCTCGCCGGCCCAGCCCCACCAGCCCCCCTGCCCAGGGGCAGGGAGGTGCTTCCCAGGCCAGGAACAGCCACTGTCACCTCCCGCGCATCGTCCCCCGTGGTTCCAGCTCCACCAGGAGGGCCAGCAGCTGCCCCAACCCTGCTGCCCAGTCCCGCAGGTACGTGATGCTCGCAGAGCAGCCTGGGTGGGACTAACACCTCCGGTGTCCTGATGGACCGTCCTCAGGGACATTCAGTGCCCAGAAAACAAGGGATCTATGTGAAGGCAGGACCCTGGGGGAGACGCAGCACGAGGAGCCCCTGCGCATGAGCTTGCACTGTTGGCAGGGTGAGCCTGCCTTCAGTACAGTCCCATCAGCTGGAAAACCCATCCCCTCCAAATTTTTTTTTTTTTTAAACAGACATAAATAGGGAACTGGAGGCTGTAAAAGTCTCTAGAAAGAGCTGCGGGTGTTTAATTCTGTGCTGTCCCCTGCCACAGTCCTTGTACAATGTTCTTCCCCTCCTAATGGCAGTGTCCCAACAGGGCTGGTTGGAGCAGGGGACAGTGACCACAAAGGCCATCATAGCAGGTTTAGGGCAGCTGTGTTTGTGTAAGGCAGTGAAAGGGGTGGGAACAAGCTCCTGCACAGGAAGGTGACATGCAGAGTGTCCCTGGCGGCTATTGGCAGTGTCCCCCATCCTTCTGCTGCCCAGGCTGTGTCCCAGTGGAAGCAAAATAATTTCAGCCCTTTTAAATTTTTGACACAGACCAAAGGCTTTGCTGTAAATGTGGTTTGGTTTTATTGTTTGTTTGTTTGTTTGTTTGTTTTCTTTTCCAGTTCCAGCCGTGCCCCTCTATGGGTATGGAGCAAGGGAAAATGATCAGGAGTACGTGGAAAGGAGAGTGGATTTTAATTCTCCACTTTTCAAGCCTGAAATTGGATTCCCATTCGGGAAGACCCTGCGCAGCTCTCTCTACGTGAGTCTACTTGGGCTTGACTCGTTGGGCAAGCGGCCATCACCCAAAAATCTGGGAGAGGCACCAGGGACCAGGTGCCTGGGATGGGACTCTTGTGGGGCCGAAGCTGTTGGGATGGTGCTGTGGTCTGTTTGCAGCAGGAGGTGACTTTGTGGCCATTTCAGCAGTGGCAGGTGGTGGCTTTCCTTGGGCATTGCTCAAAATGGACTTGGAAATGGGAGGGCTGCCACCCCCATGCCAGGGAGTGCTGCTGGTCCTGATCTCACCTGATGGAGGGATCCCTCTGCTCAGTTTACAGACAATGGACAGATCATTTTCCCAGCCTCGGACAACAGCGTCCTCACGTACCCCAACCCTCCTCCCAGCGGCTTCAATGGCCACGAGGAGGTTCCCATGATCGCCGTGTTTTGGGACAATGCTGACTTCTCCAGAGGTGTTGGCACCACCTTTTACCAGGTGAGTGAAGCCACGTGGGTGCATGATTGCACAAAGCACCTTTCAATTATAAACTCATCACCTATTCCGTGGATGCCTCTTGGGATGTGTAATTAATGGAGCCCATGAACGGTTTTTCCCCTTTCTGAGCCAAATCTAAGAGCTGTTGGTGCTGTGTTACCTCTTGAGCCATCCAAATCCCATCCAGCACCTTGGTTACAGGGGTCTGTGCATGACCCCAGTCTAGGCCTGCTTTTGTCCTACTGGGAGCTAACGCAGACCTGCGTGTTCCCAACCCACAGGAGTTCTCCACCCTCAACACGGCCAAGCCTCCGTTCGTCCGTGACGTGGAAGCAAAGGTCCGGCGGTACCTGAGGTCCTCCTACTCTGCAGCCTGGACCCTGAAAATCACCTGGGAGAAGGCACCTGCCTACGCAGCATGGACTGATACCCGGAAGGTAAGGGACTGATGGAACACATATGCTGTTGAGTTGTCAAAAAACCCCAAGCCCTACAGGCAGTGACCTTCTCTGTGCCTGAAAATAAGAACAAGTTTTATGACAAAGGCTAGTCCTGAAGAACTTTGCCGAAAAGAACTGGGCTGTGCCCATGTTTTGGTTGTTTTCAGGTTTTTTGAGGGACACCTTTAGTTGAACTTCCCCTGTTCCATAAAACCTTTCTCTTTAATGTGGTGGGAGTTTATTGCTCACCAGAAACGCTGTTTTTCAGAGGCATGAAATTGGGTGAATTTGAAGCTTGTCATGGAACAGCTTCAAAGTAAAACCATCACATTTTCCATGCGAAATGTGAACCAGCCCTGGCTATGTTTGCCTTGTTTCCCTCCAGACCTCAGTCCTGCTGTTTCCCAGTGAGCACTGAGCTGCACCCCAATTTTAAACCCCACATCTTCACTCACTTTCTTACCTGTCTGCAACGCTTCTCCCCAGACAATCACATACCAGGCTGTCCTGACCACCGATGGCTTCAGGTCCTACATCCTGATGCTGTACCAGGACGGAGGCATGCAGTGGGATTACACCAGGCTCACTTCCACCAATGTGCTCATCGGCTACACCAGGTACAGCAGCTCAGCACCCCATCCCTGCCTCCTCTGAGCACTGGGATGCATCCCACCCACAGCTCTGGCTGGTTGAATCCTTCCCCCATGTCCCAAGGAGTGCCCTACAAGGATGAGGACAGCCCAGATGGGGTCGGCATGCCCATATAGCCTAACATATAGCGGCCTCACAAACAAATTTGCCCCACTAGGGACTGGATCACTCTGCAGCATGCTCTCTTGCTGGGCTGTGCTTGTTTTAAGATCCACAAATCCCTCTGGAGTCCTGGGCCCCTAGCATCCTGGTGGTTTGGGTGGAAGGAGTGGGAAATAGGGGATGTTTGTTGAACTTTGCACCAGCCGAGGGAAGGGATTTCCGTGCTTGGCCGGAGCAGTTGCTTCCTGCCTCTTCACATTACGTCTTGCCCCGTGCACGCTGTCTCCAGGGTTTTCTCATTAGCTGCTTGCTGCAGCTGGGCAAGGAAGAGGTGGCCAGGATGGGAAGTGCGGGCGGCACAGGCGTGTGTGTGTGTGCCTGTGTGTGACCACTCGTGGGTTTCTGCTCCAAATCACCCGCCAAAATGCTGGAAACCATGGAAGCTGCTCGTGGGGGTCTTCAGATGTCTGTGGGCTCAGCCCCTGATGCAGCAGGAGTGTTTGCAGCACCCAATAAGAACTGCACCCTATATAGGGGAGGAAGCAGGCTGGGGCAGCTCGTGCCTTTGCCCTCCTGTCCCCGGAGCTGCCATGTGGGTGCTGCAATCCCACTGGCACGGGATCAGGATGGCTGAAGGGCAGGCTGGGGCTGGGGCTGGGGCTGGGATAATCCCACCCGGGAAGAGCAACCCCTGATTTTTCCTCCTTCCTCTTCACTCAGTGGGGATGGCTTTTACCGCAACGATGACCTGGCTGAGAGACCTCCAGCTGCTAAATATCGCCCTGACCAGTTCAGGGGCTACAACACAGGTAGTGCCACACAGCCGGGGGGGGTTCACAAGGAGGGGGATAATTCCAGCCTGCCACTGTGGCGAGGCTCTCATTGAGTTCACCAAGGCGAGGCTTTCCCTCCCAAGCACATAAAATGTGCTTCCCCTGGATACCAGCTATGCCCTGAGGCTGAAACATCCCTGCTGTGCCCATGGACACTTTCTGTCCCAATGGCTCTATCCCAAGGCTTTCTTCTTTGGCAAGAGCCTCTCCCCCTGTTTCCCTGCTGTTGAGTGGCTGTTGAGCATGGGGTCCCATGGCTGAGGGGCAACATGGGCTTAGCTTCCAGCATCAGCACCACGTGACCCTCAGCTCGAGACAGAACAGCCCCTGTGGTCCCCTTGGCCAGAGATGACAGCTCATGGTTTCTCTCCCTGCTCAGACCTCCGTGGGTTGTGGATTTACAAGCTGGAGAGCCGCGTGGGCAACAACTACCGGCTGAAGTGCCTGGCATGGACGGGGCAGCAGCAGGAGCCCAGGGCATGGAGCCAGGGCCTGCCCACCTGCCCCTGCTCCCTGCAGCAAGGGCAGTGGGACCCACACTTCAAGAGCAGCCGTGGAGGCAAGTGGACATGCTGCTTCCTCACCTTCCTCATCCCCCAGCTGTCCTTCCCCACCTTCCCTGCGAGGGTGGCTGGGGTCCCACTTGGCAGGGTGGGAAGGTGACCCTAAGGAAAAGGAGAGGGGCTGGCAGGGTGGGCAGGTGACCTTAAGGAAAAGGAGAGAGGGACTGGCCTACCCTTCAGAGACAGGAAAAGCAAAGAGGATTGTGGGCTGGGCTGTTCCTGTCTTATTAGACTGTCCAGAGCTGGTCTGTCTAGAGTTGGTCTGACCTGTGTAGGGATGTTGGGGACCAGGGTCTCACCCTGGGGGACCACTTGGATGGCCTCCATCAGTTCCTCCAAACCTCTGTAGCACCGTGGGTGATGTGGTGGGAATGGTGGATAACGAGGAGCCAGCTCTGGCCCGATTCTTGCCCCGAGGCAGGCGTGCTGGCCGGGCAGAGCAGCCCCAGGCTCACTGCTGCCCCTTTGCAGGCAGGTGGGGTGCCCGTGTCTCCATGCTGCACTCGGCCTCCCCCAACCAGCACGGCGCCGGTGTCCGCTGCCTGTACGACAGCCAGAACCAGCTCATCGAGGGGCGGCAGGAGAGGTACTGGAGGCCCTCCAGGCAGGCGTCACCCTACCGGGGTAAGCACAGCCAGCCTTGGCATCCCCTGGCTGAGGCTGGCATTGTTGTAGCCTGTAAATAATTTTAATCTCTGTGCCAACATGTTTCCTGACATGCTGTTTCCCTTGGAGGGGGAGTGGAGCTGCCAAAAGCTGAGGAAAGCCTCGCCTGGAACCAGCCCATCTCCCTCCTCTTCCCTTCAGCCCCTCACTCTCCTTTTTGCCTCCAGACCAGGAGCTGAAGCTGTACGACTGGTGCTGTAACCGGGCGGGCAGTGCCCACCTCTGCGCCCGCTACAGTGAGAAGAGGCCGAAGATTGGCTGTGATGGATACCAGTCACCCAGCATGGGTGGGTCTGCAGCTCATGTGCATGGGTGTGATGCTGCCTTGGTGCCCAGGGCTGGGAGGGGACTGGGAATGTCCCAGCCTCCCTGTGGTTAAGGCAGCAAGAGCCCTGGGCAGATGGGGGAAGGGTTTTGGGGTGCCCATGTGCAGGTTGTGCTATGCCCTGGGCTGTGCGGGATTGTGGGGGCATCTCCTTCAGCACATAACCACCAGCATAGTCTGGAGGTGACGGCACTGGGAGGGGAGGAGGACCACAGCAAACGTGGTTATGGTGTAAGCTGATGTGGAGCTTTCTCTCAACCCTCAACAGATTCCTCGGAGGAGGCAGAGAATGACTCGGATGAGCAGATAGGTGAGCAGGATTGTGGGGTCTTCTTTCCCTCTGTCCCTCTGCCCCTGCAGGAAAACGCCCTGGGAGCTCCCAGCTTGCCCCACCGGGAGAAGGTGGCTCAGCAAATCTCATCTCTTCTTTGCAGATGCAGAGGACAAGTAACTGGGAGGTTGCACACCTGCAGCACGTTCTGGGCCACGGCTGATCCTCCACGTCCTTTGATCTGCTCTTCCCCCGTGTCCCCCCCAGACCCCATCACCCCTGCCCACCACACAGGGCAGCTCACTTGGCCCGGGCCTGCAGTTGCCTGCCCTAGCACAAGTCCACGTTTTAACCCAGACTTGTCCCAAGGATTCTGTTGCTTTAGTTGTCCTTTCCCAGCTGCAGCTGAGGGGCAGAACTGGTGGGGAGGTGGGCAGGTACCCCCCACTACACACACCACCCGTGTCCTTCCTACGTGCACTGTGCTCCCATGCTGCAGGGTGAGGCTGTACATCCCTGGCACCCAGGGAAAGGGTTTAAACACCACACATGGGTTGACTGTGGCCAAGCCCTTAAATGCCAGGGTGCACCTGGGAGCCAGTCCTGTCTTGTCCCCCACTTCTGTTTCCCAGCCATCCCTCCCTGAGTGGTCCCTGGGCCCTGTGCTCAGGAGAAGGGACAATTCTCCAGATCAAGCCAAAATCAGATCAGTATGTCTGCTGGGTGTGTGAGGGCAAAATGCAACCCCCATGATCAGAAATGTTGGGAGAAAAGTAATTTTTTGTGTGTAAGAGAGCATCTTCCTTTCTTAAAAAAAATAAATCATTGTCAAATCTTGTTTGTTCAATAAGACCTTGGAAGTGTTTGAGTATCACTGATCCTGCAGCAGCCATGTCCTCTGCCAAACTGGGGTGGGAAACAGTGATGGGGCAGGCTTGGAGCAGCAAGATTACGGGATACTTCTGTCCTTGGATTTAGTGCTGGAGATGCAGCTAAGCCAGGGTCTAGGGCAGTGAATGGGGTGGGAGTCGGGGGTCTGATGGGGTCTGATACACCCTTCTTGGATCAGCATCTCTCAATCAGCAGGGTTGAAGGGCTGTGGGATGTTTGTGGGGACCACAGCCCAACCTGCATGAGCTGAGCCACTATAAGCCGTCTCCATGAAAGCACTGTGAGGAGAGTTGCAGCTTTGTAGGGAAAATGAGGGGATGAAGCAACCAAAAAGTCTACATCTGTTTTCACACTGGTTCTGTGGATGGGAGCAGCAGAAAGCAGGGTCTTGAGGGCTCGACGACAGCGAAACAGAGCTGGCGCAGGGACCCATGAGGTGCAGACAATTTAACAGCAAGCCAACATTTTTGGTTTATTCTATTTGGTTCCTAAGGGGTTACAATCACTGCATTGCCCCACCTGACCCTGCTCTCAGGGGCTCTGCAGGGTCTGGTTATGTCACACTAGTGCATACCCTGGTGCAGACACATTTGAGGATGATCCCTGTTGTCTCTGCAGGTCCTCAGGGGAAGGTGAAATCCTCCTGCTTTGGCCACCCCACATAAACCCATGTTTTTCATTCAAAAAAGCAACTCCTCCTGAGTGAATCCTCCCAGAACCCAAAAGGCAGCTGCCTGCCCCTGCGTCCATGTGTTGCTGCTGCTGCAGACCTTGAGAGCAAGTGGCAGAGCAGGCAGCAGCGTCTGGCTCCCCTGTGCACCTGGAGGTGCCAGAACAGGACCGGTGGCAGGTTAGGGCTGCTGGGGGGGCTGGCTTGGAGGCATAACGTGGGGTCTCTGGATTCTTATCTGTAAAGGAGGGACAGGCCATGCTGTCAGCGTGGCACTGGCTCTGAGCTTCGCGACGAGCTCAGACGGTGGCGTGGATCCCAGCGCTGGCCAAAGCACCCGTGGTGCTTCAGGATGAGGCACAGCTCCTGAGCACCTTTGAGGCACAGGGCCAGGATTCAATCCCCAGCCCAAAGTTCCCCACCCCAACACCCCATGGAGACAGTAATCCCAGGGCAGACCTGGACTGAGGGGTCAATGGCTTGGAGCTGCAGTTTCCAGTTCCCTTCCAGTGAGTGGGAGAGGGTGGGCTCTGCTTGCTCTCCTGCCATCGTTAAAGCTGGAGCAGGGAAGATGAGCAGAGCTTGAGGACTGGGGTGAAGCAGAGCCATGGCAGGGCGAGTTTTACAGGCATGTACTCACAGGAGAAGGGTCGTGTCCTCCACAAGGTCTCCTTGGCCCTGAGAGGGGGGAACAGAAAAGAGACAACAGGTCAGCAGAGGCTGGGAGAACGCCTGCCTGATCCTGGTGTCTGAGTCAGATGGCAAAGGGGAGCAGTGACTGACTGCAGGGGTGAGATGGGGCTGTAAGAGGAGGAAAAGCCCCAGTTGTGCACACACGATTTCTTTCCTTGCCACAAGTGCAAATGAACAGAGGAGCTTCCCAGAGATCCCTGGCTCCAGGGCTGGCAGGGAGCTGGGAGCAGGGGCAGGACACAGCTCTGACCAGAGCCAGGGGCTTGGGAGATCCCCTGAGTATGGATGACACTGCAGGACCAAGGGCTGGGGAGGGGGAAGGAGATGCTGGTGCTTCCACCCCAGCCTTGCACTTTGCCATTCTTCTGTTAACTCCCTGCTCTGCAGAAGAGCAAGGTCCAATCCTGAAACAACTTTTTCCTCACTCCAGGCCAGCTCTTTCCAGACCCCTGTGAATTGCAGTGGAAATCATTTGGGTGGTATTCAAATTAAAATTAAATAGAAAGCCTGTCTGTAACCAAGTACTGGGTGGGATGAGGAAGAAATGAAAACATTCCCCAACATGGAAAAAAGGAGGAAAAAGGAAAGCTAATGTTCAACGCACTGATGCTATCTCACCCCTGAGCAGCAGATGCCTGGGAAAGGGGCTGTAAGATGCTAAAAGGTCACCCAACCCCTCCCCCAGGGCAGGGTCCCCCTGCCCAAACCAGAGCTCTACCAGTGGTGGATCTTTCAAACGTGGATTTTCAATCAGTTTTTCTCTCTGACACCCAACCTGCCACACTCCCAGCACCCTCCCCTGTGCGGGTCCAGCCCACGGCTCACCCCTGGTGCTGGCGGCGGTGCTGGCGGCAGAGGTGCAGGGCCAGGCAGGCGATGGCAAACAGGAGGCAGAGCAGAGCCAGGGCTCCCAGCAGGATGCCGAGGAAGGCAGCCAGGCTGATGGCCAGCCACTCGCACTGGGCGCCGGCCGGGGAGTAGATGGAGAAGGGCAGGCAGCTGTGGATGGGAGGGAGGAGCGGTGATGCCATGGGGAGAAGCAGCTGTGCAGGGTGGCCTCATCCACCCCAGGGCTGCTGCTACCTGCATGTGGGCCCCTCGGGCAGGTGCTGGCACTGGCCACCGTGCTGGCAGTAGCCCATCCTGCAAGGGGAGATGCAGACGAAGCCGATGGTCCCCATGTAGTGGAGCTGGTAGCCTTTGTAGCCGTACAGAGAGCAGGGGAAATAGTCCCTCAGCTCGTCCACTGTCACTGGGGAGGGAAAGCACGTGGGTTTGGCCCTGCAGCAACACCCCTTGATGCTTCCCCAAGTCTCCCCAAGCTGGATACATGCCTGGGGTTGGGGGGCTGCCCACCCGCCTCCCCCGTGAGTGTGAACCGATCCCCAGGGCACACAGGGATATGGGGACAATGGAGACAGTGGGGTAATCCTGCTGCACTGCCCAGCTCAGTGCCAGGAGCAACTCACGCTTCACCAGGTCGGTGATGTTGTCCTGGTGCAGGCGCTGGAAGAGGAGCCCCGTGCCCGCCTCCCGTCGCCCCCGCCGCGCGTTGAAGGCGCCGGTGATGGCCACGGGCAGCTCCTCGTTCAGGAAGCGGATGACGGTGCCGCGGCTGTCGTAGGCAAACTCGGACACCACCACGAAGGTGAAGCCACTGCTGTCTGTCCTGCAGGGAAAAGAGAGGGCTGCTGGCAGAGCTGCTGCTTCCTCACAGAGTGAACCTCACCGTGCCTCAGTATTCCCATTTGGGCGACGGTAAAGAAGGGATGAGGCAGGAGCAGAAGGTGCCACTGGCTGGTGTCTCCAAGGGTTTACCAGCATCAGGGCTGGAAAAACAGACTCTGAGCTGGGGGAAAATGCCCTTTGTGCACCAAACTCTCTGTGCCCATGCTCAGCCCTGCCCCACCAGATCCTTGGAGTGGTTGCGGGCTGCTTCACATCTGACTCACGTCTGGGTGATGTTGGTGTTGCTCTGGAAAGCCTTCACCTCCAGGGAGTCCAGGATGGCTGAGACCTGCAGTGCGGGGAGCAGGAAGGCATTAGGGGAGGGCAGAATGACACCAGCATGGGGAAAGGTTGAAGAGTGATGTGGGCATGGTGGCCAAGCCCCAAGGGCTGCTCTGGCCTTTGGTTCATCTGCTGGGGACCTGGCACATGGCCACGGCTGCAGCCATCATCATGCATTTGGTGCTTCCTCCCTCTGGGCTTGTGGATCTGCTGGACCCCCAGACATCCCATGGGAGGGCATACAGAAGCATGGGCACCCCAAGCTGCCACGCTGCCCAGTATGCCAGTGTGTCCCCTGCTCTGAGCCCATCCCCTCCAGTGACATACAGTGCTGTTGACTTCCTCAGCAGTGGTGTTTTGCAGTGTCTTGAGCCTCATCTGGATGCTTCTCCGAGGGAGGTCTGCTGGGGGAAAGCCACAGTGGTGGCTCTGGCATCCCAGGACCAGGGTGAGTGGGGTTGGGTTTCACCCCATGCTGGGCACAGGTACCCACTTGTGCTGGGCAGTGGCCGAAAATCCCCCCCTGCCACCAGGCAGCGCTGGTCAGTGAAAGCCGGGGGGCAGGCGCAGGTGGGGGCGCAGGTGATGGGGTGAAGGTGGCAGCGTCCCCCGTTGCTGCAGTAGCCCTCAGGGCAGGAGTGGGAGCTGCAGGCTGAGCCACAGCCTGGCCTCTCACCTGTGGGATGGAGAGGCATGAACCTGGGTGCAGGGCAGAGCCCCAGCTCACTGAGCCATCCTCAGCCCTTCCATAAGGCCTTTCTTCCAAGCTTTGTTTTGTTTTTCTTTCATGCACTAGGAGTTTTAGTATAAACTCAAGGAAAAGCCCTGCTCCCCCTCCTCCCAGCTGGAGCCATTTGTCCTTCTTAAATCCCCGCCTGATGCATTAGAACAAGAGCAAAAGCCATCAACCCAACCCCAACCCAGCAATCTGAAAACAGGGCTTGATTTAGCCCCCAGCCTCCGCATGTGCATTTGAACTTTGCTGGGATGAGAATTTTTTCTCAAGGAGAAAAATTGCATGGGAAAAATTTCCCTTCCCAGCAGATTAGTGAGATCTACAGCCTGGGAACACGAGTGGTGGCTGGACTCTAGTCCCTTCTGTTAATGACAGCAAGGGCTTGGGCATGGAGTTCAGCCAGCTCCCCCTTCTCTCCTCTCCAGCCAGCCTAGGTCCCTCAGAAACTCTTCCACGGAGCCTGGGGGTGATGAGGATGAGGTCCATGCCTGCCAGGGACCCTGTACTCACCCTGCTCACTGGCCAGGCAGGAGCAGACGTAGCTGCCCACAGTGTTGGTGCAGGTGGTGTTCCCCGGGCACTCTGTCCCCTGCGCGCACTCATCGATGTCTGCCGAGGCAATGCACCATGGCACCGGGACAAACACCTCGGCTGGGGTCCCAGTGGCCGTGGTGTGAGCCCTTGTCACCTGAGCAGTGCTGTCCGTCCCCTGTCAGGCCAGCTGGGCAGGGGCCACAGCCACTGAAAGGGTCACATCCCGCACCGGGGAAGCATCCTTGGGAGCAGGGGTCCAGAGGGTCCTGGCAGAAGGGACCTGAGTAGCCACTCTCACATGTGCAGGCTGCCAGCTGGGAAGGGGATGGTGACACTGGCTTAGGGAACGTGAAGAGGATGGGTGGACAGAGAAGACAGCCAGCACATCTGGCATGGGGACAGGCACAGTGTGTCACCAGAGGAGCTTTCTGGCACACTACCTGCAGGGAAGACTCCCCAAGAGTGACGGTGTTGCTGTAGTCACACTCCTGGCTCCTGCTGCATCTGCAAAGGGTGAAGCGGAGCTGGAGGAGTGCAGAGATGTTGTTGGACCCAACAGCCTCCAGGTTGATGGTGAATGGGGCTATCCCGCGGGGCTCCCATGTCAGGGTGCCATTCTCTGCCGGGAGGAGAGGTGGCAGTTAGAGGTGGCAGAGGAATTCCATCCCATTCCTTCCCATCCCAGCTGCTCCATCTCTCCTTCCTTACCCGATATGTTGAGCTCTGGTGAGAGATGGGGAATGAAGTGTGCACCTGCCCCCAAGGCCTGGTACTGCCTTCTGACCCTCTCTGTCCTGAAGGCTGTGACTGATGGGTCACCGATGATGATGGGAGGGAAGGCATCTGAGGAAAGAGCAGCCCAGCACACATGTAGCCTTGTCACCCTTTGGCTCTGAGTCCCTCCTGGTGAGGATGGGACCCCAGGCAGATGCTGTCATGGCTGCCCACCAACAAGGCCCTTGTGTTGCACAGCATGATGGCATCTCCCAGGTTTGGAGAAAAGCCAGAAATGCAGTTCCAGGAAATGCAGTTCTAAAATCTTGGTGGCAACTGTCCTCCTGGTGGCATCTCCCATGTTTGGAGAAAAGCCAGAAATGCAGTTCCAGGAAATGCAGTTCTAAAATCTTGGTGGCAACTGTCCTCCTGGTGGCATCTCCCAGGACTGGAGACAAGCCAGCTGGGTAGTGCAAATCCAAGACCTTGGTGACTTCTCTCCTGTCTCATATGAAGCAAGAGGGCCCAGGAAAGGAGCAGGGCACTGCCCAGTTACATCCAAGCCATGCCCTCTCAGAGGTGAGGATGTGCTCCACTTACTGAGTGCTGTCTTCCTCTGCTGGAAGTCGGATGCAAGGCTCTGGGTGGCCAGGCCCAGGGCCAAGTTCCCTGTGCTCAGCGAATCATAGATACACTCCTTGCTGCCATGACACTGTGAGGCTGCCAGCTGGTACTGGCTTTCATTCTCCTGCCGCAGCCGAGACAAGAAGAAGGGTGTGAAGTTCAGTGCTGGTGAGTCCAGAGGCTGAGCGAACAGGCTGTGCTCCCCAACAGCCCCTGCAAGAGAGCATGCCATGGGTACAGGCCATTTTAAGGGTTGTTGTATTTTGGGGTTCCTTTTCACAGAGCAGTGAGGACACCAAACACCTTCCCTTGCCATTGCTTTTGCTCAGGCAAGTGTTTAAATATCTCAAGCCAAAGCATGGCCAGAAGGTGCAGGAAGGAGGGGAACATCAAGAGGGATCCTAAGCCTGGACTTACAGGTCATCCCATAGCTGTAGATTTCCTCCTCACTGCTGTTCACAGGGATGCTGGTACCATTTGGCATCTGGAAGTCATCTGCGGGGTCATGGTCCCACACACCTGGTGGAGCATCACCAGAGGACTGGAATCCCCCCTGCCAGGGTTGACCTCCTCTCTGGTGCTGGCCAGTGTTTAGTTTATACCCAGGTGTCCCTGCCCTCACAAGCACAGTTCCCCAGTTTTCGAGTCTACTTTAGAGTGGGAAAAGAGTTTGCACCCCGGCTCTGCAGTGGTGCCAGGAGCCCTCACCCAGGAGGCCCCTGGTGCTGTTGCGGTACCAGTCGGGCAGGCTGCAGACCACGCTGAGGATCCCAGAGGTGGCCGAGATGGAGACAGCAATGGTCCCATCGAAGACGGCCGTGACAGAGGAAGTGTTGATGAGCAGGACACCAGGGCTGTAGTAGACCTCGTCACCCAGCTCTGAAAGAGAAGGAGAGCACAGAGGGAGAGTCCATGCAAGGCTGGGATCTGAAACGATGACCATGGATTCATGGAGGGGAGTGCTCCCCATCCACCCCACCCAAATCAGGGACAGGTGCAGGTGAGAGACGTTTGATGGATCTCAGGATGGCTGCCTGATGGCACTGGGCAGGGCTGGTTCCCAGGGGATGGGGACATCTCTGGTCCCCCCCACACACATTTAGCATTTAACAGCAGATCCTGCTCACCTTGGGAATAGGAAAAATGGATAGTTTCATTGTTCAGGAGGACTTGGATATCATTCTGGCTCCCCAAGGTCCACTCAACCTGAAAATTGTGGTGGATATCCCAGTCAGCCCCTCTGCTCATCCCTTCCTGCTGTCCCTCCATGCTGGGAACAGATAAACCCCATCCTCCTCCAGCCCAGGAAGAGAGGCTCAGCCCTGGGGCCTGTGTTGGCGTGTTCTTCACCCCAGCAGACACACGATACAGCAGCTTTGATGTTTGCACAGAAGAGGACAGCCAGCTTCCCATCACCACTGGCAAGGGGCACACCCAGGCCACCACCACTGCTCAGCTGACCTCGATAGCATGGAGAGCTGTGCTGGTGAGCTCCCAGCTCTGAGCCCCCTCCTCATGCTGTTCAATGGCTGTTCCTGGTGACATCAGGACATTCTGCTTAATGAAGCTAAATGGGTGTGGGGAGCAATTCTGCACAGCCAGGAAGAGCAGTCGCTTGTGCTCAAGTGTCAGGACAAAGAGTGTGCAATGAAGAAGATGAAGCAGACCATGTTCCTCCAGAGTGTCCAGCCCTTACTGGCCTATTTGCAGGAGGTGTTAGACCTGTGCCTGGTGAATATTAGTCCATCCCGCCACTATTAGTACTTTGTTGGAGTGGTGGGAGGTGGCAGGTAAAGGAGAGGGGATGCCCCTTGGGTCCCACCCACTTGTAAGTGATGCAGAGGTGATGCTCAGCTTTCCAGAGGGGTCTCTCCCATTAGAGGTTCAAACTCATACCCAGGGCATTCCTACTCACTGTTGTGGTGGTGTTGGAGGTGTACTGGGCAGCAAAGGCCACAAAGTTGGTGGCCTGGGCCATGCCAGTCTGTGCTGTGCGCCCTTGCAAAATGAAGCTGGTCTGGGCATCACTGGCCAGCAGCAGGACAAAGTCCCCGAGCCCATTGAAGGTGTAGGTGAGTCCATCCAGGGTGGTGATGTGAGGGTCCCCGAAGGCACCAGCTGGGGTCCAAAGGAGATGGAGCCGTGTTGGGGGGAGGAAGAAGAGCAAATGCTGGTGTCATTCCAGGGAGGAGAGCAGCCCCAGAGCTGTGGTGGCTCAGCAGCCCACACTGGCATATTGCAAAGTGTGGCTAATGGATGGGGTCCATGCACAGCTCAGCGCCCTGGCACAGCGGAGGCAGAGCCTGGGGACTCACCGGGGGTGGGTGGCACGTATCCCTCACAGCCAACCCTCGGTCTCTTCTCAGCAAGCCTGGCACAGAACAGGGGCTTCTCCACACGCCGGCAGCACCAGTCGAATGCTTCCAGCTCCCTGTCTGTGGAGGAAGGTGCTGGGGTGTGTCGGGGCCCTTGCTCTGCCTGTGCTTGATGCTTGGGGTATTTTAGGGTGAGGGAATGCCAGTTCCCACTTACCAGTGGCAGCATGGAAGGGGAGGCTCCATACTCTCTCCTGCCAGCCTTCGAGCAAGCTCCCACCTTGGTACAGACATCGCACCCCAGCTCCAGCTGGGCTGGGGGCCACAGTGCGCAGCATCCTCACGGAGGTGTCCGCTGGGCCTGAAATGGTGGGGGGGATCACAGCCGTCCCCAGAGCAGGAAGGGATCATCTCCCCACCCTGCAGCTGGCCCTGGGGGGCTGTCCTTGGCACCTCTGCTCCAGTGGTAGCGGGGATCCAGCTCTGCCTGGGGCCGGGAGCAGGGGCACGGTGGCAGCTGGCTGTTCCAGGTGGCCGGCGCTGGCTCTGTGTCCAGCCACGCCAGGCACTGCAGCCTGTAATTCACCCGGGAGCGACTGTCCAGTCTGTAAATCCACAGCCCGCGCACATCTGGGGGAGCAACCAGAGATCGGCACCACTCAGCCGGGGTCTCGCCTTGTGCTGAGGGATCCCGTGGGACAGCTGTCCCTGGCCACTGACCTCACACGAGGTCTCCAGGCTCCCTCTAGAGCCAGCGGGGCTGTNGCTGTGGCAAGCCACAGCAGGACACGGGACACCCACAGTCTGCTCTTGGTGGCCAGCTCTTGCCCAGTGGCTTCGCTGGCCCATCACCTCCCAGGGATGGGTGCTGGGGACATGCTCCTGGCACAGAGCACACAGCTCCTTCCATCCCCACCCGCCCCAAGGACCCCCCGGTGCCATACCGGAGCCGGTGCTGCTGTGCTGGTCTGGTCGGTACTTGGCAGCTGGTGGCTTCTGAGTCAGCTCATTGTTTTGGGCATAGCCATTGCCGCTGTGTGGAGAGACGAGGTTTGGGGTCATCCTTCCAACACAACCCTCCTCCTCTCCCCACAGAGCAGCTGGGGTGGGAACTGCTGCAGTTTGCAGGAGAAAGGGTTTAAATGGGGCAGGGTTGCTCCAGGAGTGGGAGCTGGGCTCTCCTGGGGATAATGCCTCTGGCAGTCCCAACACAGTGCTGGAACAAATCCCTGCTGTCCCAAAACCCAGTGACACGTGTGCAGCACCTGGAGAAGCCGATCAGCACGTTGGCTGCAGCCAGCTTGGTGTAGTCCCAGCGCATCCCACCGTCCTGGTAGAGCAGCAGGGCGAAGGAGCGGTTCCCGTCGGTGGTGAGGACTGCTTGGTAGGTGCTCGTCTGGAGAAACCCAAGGCACCCCTTCAGCACCCCCAAAGCCTCCCCTGCTCTCCCTGCAGCGCAGACTGAGGTGGTGAGACTCGAAACAGCCACCAACAGTCCCCTCTGTCACCTGGGTCGCCCACAGCTCACCTGAGTGACATCCCTCTGGGATGGGTACGCCGGAGCCTTCTCCCACGTCACCTTCAAGGTCCATTTTGCTACATAGGGGATTTTCAGGTATTTCTCAATCTTTGCTTCCACATCCTGCACAACGACATCTTGGGTAGAGCTGAGTGTAGAGTACTCCTGCCAAATGGCAAGAGAAAGAGTTAAATGAGTGAGCCGGGAACTGGATTCTCCCAGGGGAACACCTCTGGTGGCCCTTACCTGGTACCAGGTAGTGCCAACACCCTTGGAAAAGTCTGCATCGTCCCAAAAGGCAGCCACCATTGGCAAGCTCTCCTGGCCAGTGAAGCCCCGGGGAGGGGGGTTGGGGTTGGACGGGATGTAGTTGTCCGTGGGTGGAAAAATGATCTGTCCGTTATCTGTAAACTAACCAAAAGAATTTTTTATTTGCTGACTGGGATACCTTTCGCCTCCATGGGTGAGCAGAAACCAACCATTTTAAATCTAAAAAAAAGATATTCAGATGAAATTTGGTTTCTGCTCCATTTCCTTGGTTTTCTTTTACCAAAAAGGCAGCACATCCATTATGTGCTCACCAAGGGGGGCACTCACGTAGAGAGTATCTCGCAGTGAATTCCCAAAGGGAAATCCAATCTCTGGCTTGAACAGGGGTGAGTTAAAATCCACCGTCCTCCGGACGTACTCTTGGTCCCCTCCTTCCATGCCAAAGGGGTAGAGCGAGGCTGCTGGCTCTGGCATGGGCAGGAGATCAATGGAAAAGGTGTAAAATCATTAATGTCTTCTTTAGCCATCCTGCAGCCAGGACAAACCTACCTGCTTGCTGCCAGGATGCTGTGCCTCTGCTCTGATGGATTGTAACCCAATTTTTAACCCCCTTTTGGGATGCTCTCAAATGTCCTCCTTGGCCTTTTCGCATGAATCTGGCAGCCCAATGTGCAATGCAGATGAGATACCCTGGACCAGGCCATACCCTCATCCATCACAATGCCTGACTGGCTGAAAACCCCCTTCCTACTCTTGGCTTTGGGAAAAAGAAAATCTACTTACTGATAAGCTCATGGGTGGGTTTGGGCTCAGGGGCAGGATTTCTGTGCCCAGTGGTGGTGTGAGCAGATGTGCTTGGTGCTGTGGATGGTCCTCTCTGTGTCTCAAAAGGATGAGACAGGATGGTGGCAGGGCTGGTGGTGGCTGTTTGTCTCACTGGTGCCATGGTGCCTGGGGCTGGGAGACTCCCCACCTCCTTGGCTGGGCTCACTGGGGCTGTGGATGCAATAGCTGTGGTGCTGCCTGTGGTGATGGCCATGGTGTTCCCTGCAGTTGTGGCCGTGGTGTTCCCTGCAGTGCTGGCAGTGGTGCTCCCTGCAGCGATGGCAGTGGTGTTCCCTGCGATGGTGGCTGTGGTGGTCCCTGCAGGAGTGGCTGTGGTGCTGCCTGCAGCGGTGGCTGTTTTCTCCCCCCAGGCAGGTGCCCCTGGAGAAGTCTGGAAGGCAGGAGGTGACGTGCTCGCTGCTGGTCCCGTGTCGTGGTAGCTGATGGATGTAGGAGAAGTGGTGCCTGTTGCTGGCTCGGGGGGAGTCTGTCCAGCTGCTGCCACCTCAGTTGCGCCAACACCAAGCAGGGACGAGGGGGCTGTTGTTGCCTCCTCTGTTGGGCTGTGCAGGCTGGGGAGGGGCGACTTGGTCACTGCAACAGCAGTGCTGGAACCGAGGATGTCCCGGGATCCAAGAGTTGTCTCCACCAAGGGGTTACGCGCTGCTGGGGATGGGACAGGCTGCCCACCTCCACTTGTCTCGCTGTGTGTTAGAGCAAGGGACAGGGCACTGCTGGTGCTGGTGGCCCGTGCTGTGGCAGATGGCGTGGCTGTGGTGACCCTGGTCACAAAGGTCTCCCAGCCTGTTGAGGTGGTTGGCAGGATAGTGTTGCTGGGGAATGTGCTGGTGGATGGTGTGGTGGCCGGTGTGGAGGCCAGGCTTGTGCCAGTGGCATTGGAGTCAGGGACATGGGTGCTGCTGGTGCTGGCTGAGGGTGCTGCACCCTCGGTGCTGCTCTCAGAACGGGTGCTGTCCACACGGGCAGTGGTACCTGTGGCACCTGGCCAGGATGCAGCTGTAGTCTCCCATGCATTCGTGTGGCCAACAGGCAGTGAGGTGATCCCAGTTGTGGGCTTGTCCTCAGTGGCAGGTGGCTCTGGTGATGGTCTGGCAGTGACAATCACGTAGCTGGGAGCTGGCCCTGCTGCACTGGCACCTGGGTTCTCCTCCGTGCTCACGTCCAGGAACCCCATCCCCATCGCTCCCCCTATGGTGCTGCCATCAGGCTGGGGGTCTCCTGAAGCCTCCATTGCTTGCAGCGGGGCAGTCAGGGACAGTGGGGACGTGACTGCTGCCATCTCTTGGGGTATGCTGGATGGGGACACCTCCAGAGCCATCCCTACGTTGGCTCTGCCTTCCCGGAGAGGGGGGATGTCTGCTTGCGATGCCATGGGGACAGTGACTGCTCTGGGTCCCCCAGGGGAATCTGATACAGCTGTGCCAGTGCCTGGTGCAGTACTTGGTGATGGCATCTCTGTCCCTGGAGCTTCCACAATTTGGGACCCGGCCCAGGGCACTGGGGTTTGTGCAGATCTGGGTGTGACACCAGTTCCTGGGGTTGTTGATCCTGCTGTGGGACCTGGCTGGCTGTGGCTGGGGTGTGCATCAGGCACAGGCAGGGTGGCTTCGGTGTCCCCTGGCATTGTGGTGGCACTGCCACTGGCCAGTGATGCTGATCCCATCCCTGCTTCACCAATTGGAATGTTGCTAACAAAGGAGGATGGATGGGCAGCTGGCACAGTCCCGATGCCATACGCAGCGATGGAAGGTAGTGGTGCAGCAGCAGCAGCTCGAGGGGCCCTGTCTGGCTTTGCTCCACTGGTGCCCACGAGGGACAAGGGCATGACCATGCTGGGAGTGGCTGGAGGAGATCCGTCTGCAGCTGCCTCTGCTGTGGTGGTCCCAAGGCCTGTTGAGAGAGACTGAGGGAGCAGAGAGCCCATGGAGCGTGGAAAGGGCCTTGGTGAGGGACCATCAGGGTCATTGAGAGCTGCATGGGGGGACAGACTCATGCTGAGCCCACCTGGCATGTCCTTGGTCTCCAGGATGGCAGTGCCTGCTGTGGCTTTGGTATTCCCCTCATTCCTGATGGACACCAGCTCAGCACTGGTGCTTCCCAGAGGTGGGATGTGCTCTCCAGCCACGACATCCATCACTGTAGCCAGTGTGCCCAGAGCTCGTGTGGTGGCCTGGGGCTGGGCGACAGCGTTGGCTCCAGGCAACCCATGTCCAGTAGTGCCGGGGGCTGCGCTGTGGCTGGGGGGAAGCGTCTCCCCTGTGCCCAGCACAGCATCATCAGGCAGCTGGGGCAAAAGGGCTGGAGGCAGCTGAGCGGGAGGCCCAGGAGGGTCCTGTGAGGCACAGTGGTCAGCGCTGGATAAGGTTTGTGTCCCTGGCTCTGTAGCCTTGCCGGTGCCAATGGTGGTAGAAGAAAAGGTGATTTTTGTTAAGGATGCACTTGGGGGGTCTGCAGGTGGTGGGGCTGCCAGGCTGGTTCCCTCTGTGGCTGTGTTGGGCGGGCTGGCTGAGGCTGCTGCCATCTTCATGGGGCTGGCCCTGTCCTGAGAGATGCTGGCAGCTGTGGCCAAAGGTGAGGTGGCCTCATGCAGCCCCAGTACAACCTCCTGAGACAGGAGCATGGCAGCGGCGTGTGGATCAGCGGAGCTCCTGCTTGTCCTAGGGGGTGATGTCCCTGTGCTGTGCTCATCCTGGGGGAGCAGTGGCTCTGTGGTCCGTGCTGTCGCTGGCATCTCCTCCGCAGTGACAGCACCCATGGCAAGACCCACCACGTGCCCTGTTGTCTTGAAGGACAGAAACTGCACGTGCCAAGCGGTGGTGGGAGCTGGAGGGACGCTGGTTGGGTGGCTGGCAGCACCTGGAGAGGAGACCCCAGCCCCTGACCCTGCCTGGGGGCTGCCTTGCACAGCTGGACCCCCAGGGAGAGCTGCCGGGCTGGGAGGCCCCTCCTGCTCACCACGGCTTCCAGCTGGGACCAGCCCTCTCGCTGTTGCCTGTGGCACCAGGATGCCTGTGGAGCGAGACAAGGCAGCTCCAGCTGGATCAACCCCACCGCGGCCCCAGCAGGCAGGAACCTGCCCGCGGCCAGCTGCCTGCCGGCCTTACCTGAGCTCTGGCTGCCCGCGGAGGCGGTGGTCGGGCCGGCTGGAGAGGGGAGCTCTGCCCGTGCGGCTGCGGCTGTGGGGAGCGCCTGGCACATGCCCACGTCTGAAGGCAGCTCGGCGCTGGTGCTGTCGGCCACATGGGAGATGCTGCCCGACTCTGATGGGTCCAGCGTGGGGACAAGGGGCTGCCCCTTCATCTCCCCGGCTTGTGCAGAAGGTAGGTGAGGGCAGGATGAAAAAAAGAACAGCCCGGAGTCCCCATCCCCCCCATCCCTCCTCCCTTCTGCGGGAGGACCAACACCAAGAACAAGACAGGCACCTTCTCCCAGGGTGAGTCTCCTTATTTGATCCACAATTCCTGCCACCTTCCCCTGCTGCAACTGGGGACCACGACAAAGCTTTGGCACCCGCGGAGAGAGACAGGGCAAACCCCGGCAGGGCGCTCGGGCTCGACCTTGCAGCGTCGGAGCAGCCGGAGGGTTGTTTGTAGCCCATCACCCACAGGGTATCAGCCACCTGGTCAGCCCGGAGCAGAGCGAGGGACCCTGGCACTTACCTGGCAGCACCCAGAACACCCACAGCACCCAGCTCCAGAGCGGCCACGGACCCCGGCACTCCATAGTGCTTCTTCGGTGTCAGGGAGGAAGGCGACAGGGCTGCAGCTCTCACTGTCTCAAGGGAGCGCGCAACGGGTGGCTCCACCGGTGAGCACTGCCCCAGGTGGGGGGGACAAGGACACCACGTGCCCTGCCTGGGGCACTGACGTCTCTGTCCTCGCAGCCTGGGCTGAGGTGGCAGCGCCCCAGTTCTGGGGTGCCACTGATGCTGGAGGACACACCCATTTTGCCATGGGAAGCTTGAAGGTCCTTCCCGGGCTGACCCCATTGTTGACAGCCCAAGGCTGGGGTCCCCAACCCCTGGAGAGCACCCGCGGGGTTTCAAAGTTACTTGGCCCAAAGGCACTGGGATGACAGGTGGGGACAGGGGTCCCAAATATCTCTGGGAGGGGTGGGTCAGTCCCGGGCTCTGCACCCCCATGCACCCTCCTGTTTGCTGTCAGGTCCCTCCACACTTGGCTGCACGGCCGATAACCCCTGGCAGGGGTTGGCTCGTCACCAAGGAGGAAGAAGGAAGGAGCAGGCTACCGCTGGTGCCTTGGGGTCCCACGTAGTGACCCTGCCCTGTGCCCCCCTTCGGCACTGCCGGTCCCAGGCGTTATCTGCCCATCGCGGCAAACGCCCACACAAACCCGGATGGAGTGGGGGGGTTGTTCCCGCACGGCTGGCGGGGCCGGGCATTGCCCTGGGTTGCAGGTCACCTTCCACCAGGGACAGAGGCCGGATGGACCCAGCTGCCTGAACGGACCCAGTGAAGCCACAGCACCAAATGAATTTGCTTCTCCACAGGGTCTCACCCAGCTCCAGGACCACTTAAGGAGGGAGAAATAAGTCAGTGACGGTGTTGTGCCTTCCTCGCTTCACTGACAGCCCTGCCATGGCAGCTGCACCTCACATGGGAAAACGGAAGCACAGAGTCCCAAGCAGCGACGCGTGACCGTGCTCATAGCAGCACCAGCTCCCTGTCCTCAGGCTCAGGGAGGGCCAGAGGTCCAGAGCTGAGGGAGCTGTGGGTGCACAGTATGTGGCCAGGTACCATCTGCCACAGGGAGGGATCCACGGGCACGCCGAGGCAGCCCTTCCTCACTGTGCATGGCGGGGTGTCTCTGAAGCCACCAGCTCTGGAGCAGAGTATCCTGGGGAGCAGGTACCTGGTGGGTTTGGGCACCAAGATCCTCCTCTACCTGATCCCAAGATCCCTTCCTGATGCTGCTGCAAGGCAGCACTGCAGGAAACCCAGCTAAGGGGCTCTGATACCCACTTGGAGGGGGGAGTGAGCACTGACACCGGCTCTGGGACCCCACAGGAGCCACCCCTCCACTCCTGCACCTGCTCCCGGCTCCGTCTGCGGCGGAGGCACCCGGTTGCACAACAGCGCTCGCGTGGGTGGGGGCGACGCCGGTCCCGCCACTCCCTGCCCGGGCATGAGTCAGGCGGCAGCCGGGAGCCGCGGGGCACCGGGCAAGGGGGCCCGGCTGCGGGGGGCTCCCCTGCAGGCCAGCACTGCCCACTCAGAGCAGGCAAAACCGTGCCCAGCCTTCAAGCATTGGGCCTGGGGGTGGGATATACTGGCACTAACTCCAGCAGCCCTGGATGGGGAGAACTTTGCACCCTAAAACAGCCTGGGAGGACACGGCAGGAGGTTTTATAGGTGCACGTCACACAGCTTCCTGGGGATCCCCAGAGTCCGTGCATCCCCTCCTGAGCTTCATCCCAGGGCGGATCCCAAAGGTTACAGTCCCAGCTGCCTGTAGGGAGGAACCAGCACCCATGGAGATGTGGCCGGTCCCTGTGTGTTGGCAGGGATAAACCTGGGAGATGGCCACAGGCACCCTCCTCTCCATAGAATATTTTTATATATACACATAATATATATATTAAAATTACATTTCTCTTTACAAAAACAATTCAACAAGGGGCCAGGGGACAGAGCCCATTGCCAAGGCCAGGGCACAAGCACCCTGGAAAGTCTGTGGTGCTGGGCAGGGTCCCTTTTGGGGTGTCTCTGCCCTCCAAGTGGGGGCTCAGTCCAGAGTCCTGCAGCATGTTGCATGGGTAGAGGCGGGGGGACNTCTGGATTCGACACAGCTCGCCCTGTCCCCGCTGTCACCACCTGTAAGGAGAGGACAGGACATGAGCTCAGGAGGGGTGATAGTGCCAGTATGCCCAGAGCAGTGTGGCATAGACAACTGCCCCCCCCCAAAAACATCCATGTTCCTACTTCTGGCGGGTGGCGCTGTAGGGATCGAGGAGGTGGGAGCTGGCCTGTGCCAGGTTCCAATCGAACATCTCCAGCACCCGCTGGCACTCGACACGGGACTTCAGCCCCAGGCAGAAGAGCTGCTCCACCTGCAAGGGGACAGGGCATGGCCAGAGGGGTGACAGGAGTGCCACCACTCTTGCTGGAGCCGGGACAAGGGAACAGGGGTGCGCTGTACCTTCAGGTACTGGATGGCCCGTTGGATGCTCCAGCCGTGGCTCTGCAGGGCTGCCTGGCACTCCTCGGTGGTCACGCCATGCACAGTGTCCTGCACCTGGGGGGGACCTTGTGGTCACTGTCTGCTGCCACCCCTGGGCAGCAAGAAGCCTCTGACTGAAGCAGGGGACCACCAGGGCTGCCCCATCCATGGTTCTGTCTTCAGGGAGCACTGTCAGCCTGGAGCTGGGATCACTCTCATCTCTGGGATCTTAAATCTCTCCTGGGCTTGGGTGGGCCACAATATCCCCAGCCTAGAGAGACCAAGGGGACCATAACAGCCACCTTCCCCCTCCCCATGGCCTTCAATTCCCATTTTGGCATTGCAGTGACATTTATGTCCCCTGCACATCTGGGGCCTCCTTGTAGCCAATCCCCTGGGGTTGAACTTGTGGAAACTGAGGCACAGGGGGAAGCTCTTGCCCAAATGAGCCCATGGCTACTCTTGCCCATGTGAGCCCACTCCTCATGGATGCTGGGGACAACACTTACCAGCCGGATCTTGTCAGCAGGACGGCAAACATCTGGCCCATCGTAAACGATCTTCTGCAGGCTGCAGGAGGCTTTCACCAGGCACTTGGGCCCAGGGTTGCTGTTGTTGGAGGAAAAGTTGGCTTTGCAGTCTGGCAGTGGCTGCTGCACCATGGGACGGACGGTGGCTGTGGTGACCTGGCGGGATGCTGGCACCTCCTCAGGGCTTTTAGCCTCCTTGAAAAACTTCTCATACTTGTCCAGGTAGGCAGGGCGTTCGGGCAGCAGGTAGTAGTGGGTGCTGCTGACCTTCTGCCCATCCTTCACGATGGGCAGGATGCAGGGTCCCTTGGAGCAGTCCTTGCCCTGTGCCTGGATGACCTTGGGGGTGGCGTACTTGGGGTCGAGGGCGAAGCTCTGTGTGGTGGGCATGGGCTTCCCTGGTGAGGTGGAGAGGCAGGAGCAGAGGGCAGCACGTTGCTGGGGAGAGCCCACCTGCAGAGCCATGGGGCTGGGTGTCCGGGAAGTGGGCTGGGACAGTGGGTCCCGTGGGGGGATCTGGGGCGGCCGGTCTTCCTCGCCCCCTGAAGCTGGGGAAAGGTCCCCTGACCAGCGCCCAGGCTCATTGCGGCGAAGGGGCCGGGGCGGGATTGGGACACGGGGCGGGATTTGGGGCTTGTCGTCAGCTGGGGCAGCCGGTCCCAGAGGGACGTTGAGCCTCTTCATGCACTCCTGCTGCAGCTCCTCGAAGAGCTCGGTGGTCTGCGTCATGCTGGGCTGTTTGGTCTCCTTGGGGGGCAGGAAGAGGTTGTCCTCCAGTGCCGGTCCCCGCTCACTCTCATCCACAAAGCCATAGTTGGTCTTGCCCCGCCGGCTCGGAGGGCTGGTGATAGAGCAGACCTCAATATCATCCTCATCCTGTGCCACATCATCATAGGCAGGCGGTGGGGGCAATGGCCGGGCGTCCCAGTCCACCACCGGCGTGGGGTGGAGAGGCCGAGGCAGAGCCCGCGTGGGGCTCTGCGGTGGGGTCTTGTCCAGCAAAGAGCAGGCCTCCATGGCCAGCTTGGCTAACGACGGGGCTGTCAGCTCCCCCACTGGAGAGGGGCTACCCTGGGGCACTTCCTCCCCAAAGTCAATGAGGGTCACTTCACTGCTTGCCGGCCCCTCGCTTGCCAGCCGTCCGGGTTGCCGCTCGCCCACCTTGGTGCCCGGTACTCGTGCTGATGGCTTGACCGGTCGCAGACCCTTCCCTGTGCCTGGCTTCTTCAGGCAGAGCTTCCGGAGACCCCCTGGCAGACCCTCCTCCTCCTCACTGACCGGGTCGTAGCAAGGCTCTAGAAGGGGACAGAGAAGGATGGTGAGAGTCCCAGCACCCATCCCTAGGGTGCAAGAAGGGGCATCTGCATCTCCAAGCCCCCAAACCACCCCATAGTTTCAGCCCTCTTTGCTCCCAAGGCACACCAGGGCACCTACCCCAGGCCACCCAGGTAAGAGAGAAAAGAAAGAGGGCGTGAAGAAGGGAGAGCAGCACCCAAAGAAGCCCAACTTACTGGTGAGCAGGACTGTAGGCTGAGGTGGGCGTGGAGGAGGCTGCCCTGCAGAAGAGAGAACCCAAGAGAAGGGGAAGCATAGGGTGAACAGGCAAGCAGCAGCCAGGGTGTTTGTTAATGGGGTGCATGCTTTGTTGTGTCCCCCTTCACCAGTGGGGCACAGAGAGGATGCTGGTGGGAAGCCCCCCAAGGAAAAACTCTAGGTTTATGGGGATTGTGGCATATGCACAGCGTCCGAGTTCCCTCCCCATGGCAGCTCTGCTGAGATCCCCCACACTGGGGAGGCCAGCTGTTGGAGGCTGGGAGGGGACAAGGGACTTGGACGAAGGGCAGCAGGGCAGAGCCCAGCCAGGCAGAGCCACCAGCCGCCCACACTGCTGGCAGTGGCGTATGGCCAGGTGACAACATGCCCCATTCACCCCAGCTCCAACCGGTCTGCAAAAAGTACGTGCCAGCAGAGAGACAGAGAGGAGAGGGTCCAGCCCATCACCTGTGCGGCAGGGTTCGGGGACAGGGGCTTTGCGCAGCTGATGGGCAGGAGGAGGGACAAAAGCCACTCACTTTTAGCCCTCCCCGGAAGCTGTGTAGGTCTGGCAGCGCTCGGGTCCACACCTAAAATGTCAGGAGGGTCCATGGGATTTCCCAGGTACAGCCTGTGGGGAGAGAGGAGAGTGCCTGGGAGTCAGCAGGGACCATGTGGGACCCCTCGCTCCCCAGGCTCGTGCCTTGGGACACCCCACAGCTCCCCCACCACACACCATGCCTGGTGAGTACCGTTCCTGCGAGTGCTGGGGCAACACATCCCAGAGGCTTCCAGTGCTACGGCACGGAGCCTGGTGCCATCCCAACGTCATCCCACCCATCTCCGGCTCTGTGTGCATGATGTGCTGTGCCCAGGAGACTGCGAGCAGGGCACCGTGTCCAGGGTACTTGTGCGGGGTGCGGTGCCCAGGACACCCCTCCAGCACCGGGGCGATGCTGCGCCCAGGGCAGGGTGCCCCGGTACCGCGTGCCGGTGGGTGCTGGGAGGCCCGGGCGAGCCATCGCAAGCCAGGGAGCCGGCGGGAGCTGGCGCAGCCCGAGGGCTTGGGCGTGTGCCGAGCTCGGTGCGTTCTCGGCAGCCTGGGCAGCACGTACCCAGCGCCCGTGCCCACGCAGCGGGGAGCGGGGAGGCCTGCCGGGGCACGAGCCAGCTCCGTGGGCACGGCGCCTCGGTTCAGCCCTCCGAGGGCCGCCGGCACAGCCTGCGACACAGGGGGCTGTGGAGGGATCAGGCTGGGACTGAGGCACCGGCAGAGCTGTACCAGGCGTGGGATAAACAAACAGCAGTCAGGATCATGATCCAAGGGAATGGACTGAGCCTAGCGCAGGAGCTGGCCCTACCCACCAGCAGCTTTCCAGGTTTTGAAATCCTATCCTGTTCCACACCGCACTGACCTCCCACATCCCTCCAGCCCAGTGCTGGGAGAGACCCCCACATGCTCCCTGCCAAGGTGCTCCTGCTCACTGCTGCACAACCAGTCCCACCTGGCAGGGAGTACGTGGGACACTGGAGCACAAGCCCCGAGCCCCCCTCCCCCCATCACAGTCCAGCCAGGTGTCTTCCGATAGAGCAGGGTGCAGAAAAAAATCATTTTGGTGGATTTTTTTCATGTTTTGCTTTTCAAAAAGACTCATGCTGTTAGAAGCGTGGGGACAGGCTGCAAGCCGCGCACACTTAGCAGCCCTGGGACATCCCAAAAGTGCTTTGGGGTAATGCGGCCACCTCTAGGGTGGTGCTTACTGATGTCTCCCTGCCCCAGGACAGCCACAAAGGTGTCCCCCCTGGGACAGCCACAAGCACAGCAGCCCCCCACGTCCCTAACCCCATTAGTAGGAAGAGGCAAGGAAGTTAGTCCAGCTGCAGGAACCCTACCCAGAGCCACCATTCTCAAAACAGCGGGGGCGGAAAGAGTTGCTTCATGGGGGGAAAGGGGGGCAGTAGCCAAGCCGCGTCTTGCTCCCAAGCCCGGTGGGCAGCGGGGAAGGGAGGGAGCAGGCAGAGGATGCAGAGAAGACAAAAAGTTTCTTACTCATCAATTTTATCGGGAAACCCCCAGCAGTGCTGCGGGTTGGTGTCTCCATGGCCTGTGTGGATGAAGCTGTTTTTAAGCGGCTGGCTGATGTCGTGGGCTGACAGCCCTGCCACCGAGGTCACCGTGTTTCGGGGAAATTGGCCCACTTTTAGGGTCCGTTTATTCTGACCCCGCCACCAGTAATTCTCGGCCCTAAGGAATAAAAAGGACCTCGTTACTGATGAGGGGAGGGGAGGTTGACACGCGCCTGCCCCAATGATGGGGACGAGGCAAGGTGACTCGTCCAAGTCCACGAAGGCGTGCAGTGACACAACCAGGAAGGGAACCTGGGTGCCCAGGATCCCAACCCTACACTGGCAGTACGCTTTGACTCCCACTCCACATGGTCCCTGCACCTGGTGGTGCTGGGAATGCAAGTGGTGGGGAACAAAGCTCCATGCTTTTGTCCCACAAGATATGCCCCTTCCTCCTCCTTGCTGCCTCAAGCTATGCAGGAGCCTTGGGGCGATGCCTGCATCAAGCTGCTTGTCACCGATCCCTCTGTGCCCCATCCTCTAAAGGATGGCACAGGGGACACTCTTGGCATCTGATGGGGGCCCATACGGGGGACGGTGGTCCGTGGGATCTTCCTCACTCCCTTCCTACATTATCAATGAGCCCTGTGCAGGCTGGTGCAGGCAGGGGGAAATGGGCAGAAAGACAGGTGATGGGCTTAGGCTGTCAATCTTCCTGGAGCCACCTGAGTGGGCCAGGCCACCCTGGGGTACTGGTCCCCAGTGTGTCCCCGCGGAGTCGCCCAGGATGCAGCCACCTCTGGGGTGGATGAGGTGCTCATCTAGCCCAGAGAGACTGGTGGGGGGAATAGGGATGGGGCAGGGAAAGGCATCCCAAGTGGTGTACCCCACCCAGCACTGTGCCAAATAAATGGTGGGGGGGGCTCTGACCCTAAGCTACCCCCCTGCCTGTCAGGGCCCTACACTCCCCGTGGGCAGGGTGTGCTGCGGGCAGGGGGCAGTGGCAGTGTGGGTGCCAGCCTGGCGAGGCTGGCACGGGCCCTACAGTTTCCTGGAGTCACCTGTGAGTCACCCCCGGCCACCAGCTCAGCCCTTTTCCTGTTTACCTTCCCGCTGCCGCCAGCCAGCCGCCTTACTCAGCGTCGGAACCCCTCGGCAGAGCCCCGGCAGAGTCCAGCCAGTACCGGGCACCCTCCCTCACCCGCGGCAGGCTGGGGGAGGTGGGGGAACGGCTCCCCTCCCCGGGAGGTCCCCTCCACTCGCCCTCCCTGCGTCCCTCACCGCCGCATCCCGACTAAGGGATGCTGCGGCCGGGCCATCCCTCCACTCTCCCTGCTCCCAGCCTCGGTCCCACCGAACCCCAGCTCGGACCCCCGGCACAAACCCGCTCCGGCGCTGCCCTGGCTCCTCTCCCCGCGACAGCCCCCTTCCGCGGCCGGCTGGGTCCCCGGGGGGCTTTCAGGGAGGTCCCTGCCCCTGCCCACACACACGTACGCACACCCGGCGCCCGCCGAACGACAGGCAGGGGCTTGAAAAGGGGTGGGGGGTGTTTACGGTGCCCCGGGCGGCCTCGGCAGGGCCGGATGCGGCCCCCGGCTAGAGGCCCCTCCTTCCCCCCGCCAGCTCTGCCCGGGCATCCCCGCAGGCAGCGTGGTGGGGGGC